>JAWMRA010000016.1:6884578-7044390 GCA_035584735.1 Pseudotriccus pelzelni | reverse complement strand
TTTTTTTTTCTGCTGTGTTTTCCCCCATGTTTCTTCCCCCCCCCCCCCCCCCCGTTTATCACAGATAAAGAAGCTCAAAATGGGAATAAACAACATATATACTGAAAGACTTAATTGACTCAAATATTCATATATAGAAGACGGAAATGTAGTCAGTTCAACAGATATTATCAACAAAAAATCCACTAGTTTTCTGGGAAGGGATTAACTATCAAATGTAAATAATGAGCACCCTTTGGCAAGTGTCTTCATACTTCTGCCCTTACCTCAAACATATCATAAACCTGCACAGCTGTGAAAAGCTCTCTGGGGACTGTCAGTTTAATTGCCAGAGCTTTTCTCCTCAATACCAGCTTTGCAAATGCTGTAAAATACGTGCCTGAAGCCTTTCTGTGCAGCCTTACTTTGCAGCGCTCAGTGTTGCCAGGTACTGAAGAACCACTTGGCTATTTCCAGCTCTGTGGTTCTGTGATCCACAATAAGGATTTGATCTTTTGCGACTTAAAAAGTCTCTGGGCTCCACTTTCTGGGGTCACTGAGGATGCAGGAATGCGTGAATATGCCTGGGCATTGCCCCTCTATCCTCAGCACATGCTCACCCTTGAGCTTATCAACGAGCCAGGACTGAAGTTTCTCATTACTAATGAGAGGTAGTGAGGCATGGCAGGAGGGCTGGAACTAGAAGATCCTCACGAGGACCCTTTGACCCAAACTATCCTGTGATTTTATGACGATGATTCTATGATCACACCCTTCCATGCATCTGCTCTGCAAAGATTAAATCTCTTCCAAATAGGTTCACAGTTTGATCTTCAGTCAACTTAGTTTCACTCTTTTACACTGTTCAACTCTTCTCCTCTCTCTGGACAAGGGCAGAGAGCAAAGCAAAGGAACCAGACACTACAGGATGAACAGCAGAAATACTCAACGGCTTGCTGCCCTCCCTGACACCTGCTCTCTTGGAGGTACATTTTACCCTATATATCATCTCTAAATCGGACAGGCATAGTTGTGCCCACATATTTCTGCCTTTCCATGCCCGTTGCACCTGTAGAAATCATGCCTTTTATGCCATGGGGCTAGTTAGCCCAGCTAGCCGGTGGATCAGGGAGATCCTGGGAAAGCACACCCCACGCTCATAAATTAGGTGCCGGCAACTTTGGAAATTGGCCCTTGTCATCTCAAAGCACGTTCCCTTCCACACCATTGCTGCAGAGCTGTTATGGGATTCTCCAAGGCAAGAAGCATTTCTAGGGACTCTGTGAGGCAGCACAAAATGCACATTGGTGTGTCTTGCATAGAAAACATGAACTTTCAATGTGCAGGAACTTGTTATGCCAACTTTGTCAGAGGTGGTTTCCTCTCCTTGCACCCTGCTAGACTTTCTTTCAGAGCAGGAGCTGTGATGTTCCTGACACCTGGAAGGATCAGGCTCATCTCTCCCTGCCTCATCATCTCTCCAGTTCCTTTCAACATTCATTTTAAAATTAATTTTCCCTCTTCTCCTTGCATCTATCTCTTAATTTGGCTCATACGCTGTTATGAGTTTTCTGACTGAAATTTATTCACCAGACAATGCCTTTATGACTGCTTTGCCTCATTTAATTCTAAAAAACACTTTGCAATCCAGTTTCTCTAGAAGTCTCCTTACAAAATAACTTTTTGTTTTATGTTATGGGTAAAATCTGCAAAGCTCTTAGATTGCTGCGTGCAGGACATTAATTCCAGTTTGTGAACATGTTCTCTGGAATCCTGCAGCTCTATAAGTGGAATTACTTTGATGAGTAAACTGCTAAATCAACACTTGTCTCACTCTCTTTAAAGAATGATTAAATCAACCCTCCTTCACCTGCCACTGAAACAAACAGAAAACAGACGTATTCCTTGTTGTGACTCAACATTTTCAGCAGTTACCGAGTACTGTCATGATTACTTTTTTCTCTTCTGTGAATAGTCTTAAATTCACATTTTATGGCAGAAGTAATAGAGGTAAAATTTTCATTTTCTTCCCACTTTCATGTGTTTCTGCTACTTGAAAAGATTTCAGAAACCACAGAAACGGCTGGATTAGCATTGAGAATGGGACAGAGGTGACAGATAAAGCTGGGTCACTGTGTAGCCCCAGTCTGCACAGATGGAATAGCACTGCTATCTGGTGGCTGCTCCATGACTCATGGAAAATGCCTCGGTTGTCTCAGGCCTCTATTTGGAGGCCAGGTATACATAGCACAGAGGTTTGCCACCACAGCTGATCCCAGCAAAGAAGCCAAGGATTAGCCAGGCTGCTGAGCTTAAACTCACTTTGACTGACAGGCAAAAAAAAAAGGAAAAAAAAAAAAAAAAAAAAAAAAAGGCACAGAGCAGTGGAGAGGGGTGAAATGGGGGGAATATTTTTGCCAGATTGCTGGGGGACATGGAAAGGTTTGCAAAAGGTTGTTTCCAATGTGACAGTTTCCTGATTGTCATCAGATTTCATTCTGCAAAAAATGAAACAGATAATATCAACATGTCCCACTTGTAACAGTCATGGAATTGAAAGCTGTCATGTTGTTGCTCAAAACATGCTTTTGAAAAGAAAATGGATGTTTCTTTTGTTAAAAAAAATATTGTTTTAAAGAGCTGACATCTGAACTAAATGTTTCAATCGTGTTGAAATGTTAGACTTTGACCACAATAGGGATGTGGAGAAGGTTCATTTAATACAGTATCTCCAGTCTTTTCAGTTCTATCTTAGTCTGGTGGCAAAATTAGATGAAAAAAAATAAATTCTTTTCAAGCCCAACACCAGGATCCCAGCCAGATTTTGTCAAGAAAGCAATCTGGAAGAAAAGAGTTTAGTTAGAAACAATACAGACCATCACAGCAATTTAGGTTTCGTCTGTACAGAAACGAGTCAGCCATGGGTTCTGGATCCAGAGGGATGCCCATGAGTGGGGCTGTTCCCAACAAAAGAGCCTGTGGCCGGCCAAAAGCATCCACCCAGGCTGAGGATCTGCAATTCTGTGTTGATGAGCAAAAGATGTGCCACAGAGAGGTCTGGGCCTGCGAGCTGAAGTTGTTAATTACAACAGACCCTCACCTCACCTTGAGTCTGACCGTCAGAATAAACACTGGCACTGGGTGATGCGAAATGAAGCAGCGAAATCCATTCTGCAGAGGTTGTTCAGGGACTTTCAGGCCCATCTAAGGAAGCCTTGCTTTCTCTTTGACAGTTTAAAGACCAGCCAGGAACAACTGCGACTGTGACTTGCTGCTCTAAATATAGAATAACACAAATTATCACATGCTGACAGGCTTCAGTTCCATGGATGAGTCTGCCAGGAAGGCCTTGAAAGCATCTCCACTCGGCCGCCTGCAGATAAACCCACTGGGAATGACATGGTGAAACCAGTCATTTTCTACATTCTGTAGACCAGCTCATGTCATGCTCTCCCTCATCCCTCTTAAGTTAAACTCAGCCTACATGAGCACCCTACTCCTCCTTGTCACAATAGAGATGCTTTCTCATTGACATAACTCCGTGGGGGAGAATGACATCCCTGCATTAGGCAGCGCCTGATTTTTCTTATTGCAACAGCAATAAATCTGTGCCTGGCACTCTATCCTGTACATAAATCTGGCCCTGCAGACCACCAGCCAATGTATTTTCCTACTTCTCACACAATTAAAGGTGCCAAAGCTTTTTTCCCTCTTAAGTCACACTTCTGACAATTTTACTAAAACAGCATTAAGGAAGGAAAGAGTCAGCATCAGACCAGCAAGTTGTGAAATGTAACAGTGTTGAAATGTTTTGCTTTCATGCAATTAACCTTCTTAATGCAAATTTATTACAGCTTTTGAAAAAAACCCAAACACTGTTGTGAATTAAAAAAAAAAATATTGCAGCAAGTGTTAGGAAAAAAGTATTGCAACCATTTCAATGCTATTCCTCAAAATATTAGTTGGGAGATTTGTAGTAAAATTGCACCCATTGTCTGGGAAATGCACCTTGTACTCAGCTCACCCGTTACAAAAGAGGACTGTCATTATGATTCATCAATGAGTAGACACATTTAGTCCTCAAAAACAGTAGAATTAGTCCTTTTCTCCTCTTTTCCTACAAAGCCAGGTCTAACTGAGATTTTCCCTTAAGGAGCATTAACTCAAAAGCTGTTAAAAGTTCTTGAAGGACTCATCGAGCAACAGGGGTGAGCAATGGGTTTGTATTTTCATAGCTCTGGGGATGGCATCTAGCTGTGGGATCAGCCAGCATAAAAGGAAACTGAGTTTCAGGAGGATATAGGGGGCAAAAAAGGTAGTGATTTAAAAAAAACACATCTGCAAAGCAGACTCTCAGGACTCAGAAGGACTCTGACCAAACACACCATGACAAGGAAAACAGAGCAGGCAAATGCAGACAGGGTTTGTCCTTCTGGGACGGGTTGGTTTGTATTCTACTCATAAAGTTACTGCTAACGCCTGGAAAATCCTGGGCTGTTTATTTTATTATCATGTGTCCCTGGAGATGTAACTGCAAACCCCGAGGGAGCGATTCATACCACCAAAGTCTTATCACCTGTCCAGATAATCATGGAAAAGAGAAAGGGCATTTCAGCTTGCCTAGGATACGAATTACACTCCAGAAGTGCTTATCTGTCACCACTGGTTTATGGGGAGCCTGGGGCAATCAGAGCAGAGTGGAGTGAATCTCCTGATCCCTGTGGACCACAGGGTAGGGCCGTGGGAAAGAGCAAGGGCATGTTCAAACCATGGGAGAGCAACTGGACCACGGGCCCTCTTTCTGTGATGGCAAAGGACCCTCTGCCCAAAAGTGTGCCACAGCAGGGCACTCCCAAACCTGTCTGAGATGTAGGATACACATCTTTGACTTACTACGGCCTGACCTTTTCCAATGTGAAATTATTCAGCCAGCAAACTTTCAACCAGCAACGTCCAAATCCCCTACCCAGAACGCAGCAAGCCCTAAAGGCTTTTTTTCTCTCCTCGTGGTGTTTCATCTCCTGAGAGAATCAGCATTGCAACAAGGAACAGTTTATTCTGTTCCCTTGATCCTCTCCCTGCTGATGCCTTATATCCTTTACTTACATGGCTCCATTAATGCCTTGCTTTGAGCACATGAATGTGGGTATTTTGAGAATCTCCTTCACTCCAGGGACTGGGACAACTCCTTATTCAGGATGGAAAACCACATAAACAGAATATTTAACGAAATTACTTTAAGCAGTCAGTTATACCTGAACAAAGAACTGCAAATGGCCCTGTAATGTGCTTTATACCTGCTTCTTCTCTCAGATTGCACTGCAGGCTATTTACAATTCACATTCCACATACCCCTGCATCTGAAATGTCTTTCTTTTTCACTTACTTGCTGATTAAGTGACAGAGTCTAATCTCGGCACAGCCTCCAAAGTCGCATCAAACACAAATCTTCCCAGAGATAACTGAAAGAGCTGTTTTATTTATTTCCATTCTTTTGCAACTCATTATTTGCATATTAGAGTGGCTATTGGGGAGAGAAAAGTCATGGATGCAAATCTGACATTCAGATGTCAGCTTCTCCATAAATAAGGTCAATTGCGATGAGGACACTTGCTAGGCTCCAATTATAGGTCTCCTAATGCGTAAATAACACTAATGAATGGCATCTGCCATAGAGCACAACTCATAAAGAAGATGTTAATCAAAGCCAAGCCAGCTGAAATTTGCCCCTCTTGCTGTTGCAAGGCCTTTTGATTCACAGGAGATTAAGACATTGACTTGAAAGCGGCTTGAATCACTGGTCTTACATAGCTGGGCTCTGCCCATCCCTCCTGGATCAAAATGTGTCCCCTGTCACCTTCTCCCTTCCTTGGGCACCCTTCCCAGGCCAGAGCAAAGAGTGGCCTAATTTTACAAACTAGGGCAAACCCAGCTCAGGTTCCAGCCCAGGCGCTACCACCTGCAATTCAATCCCTGTGGAAAGAGAATCTTGGTCCTCTCCAAAGAGAACACCGGCTCCTGCTGCGAGGACAAGTTCTCTCAGCCCGTCTTCAGGAGCTGACAGGGTAGATGAGACTTCAGTGAGTTTAGTGCCTTGGAGAGAGGGAGCTAACACTGACATTGCTTGAGCCTGACAGGAGTGCCAGCCTTTGACCTCTTGCTGTATTTTCTCAGGCAAATTCCTCCCTGCAGGGCTGTACGCTTCCGATTGCACAGCACTTGTAGCTGGAGCTAATTGGTGACTCCTTTTTATCACCTCTCCAATGTGATCTGGATAAACTGGCTCTATCACTCTACAGCCCCAGAAACGTGAGTAGGGTAACAGGCTGAAGATGAGAACACAGGGCTGGCTGCCAAATGCTTCTGGGGCTTGTCCTTCAGGCATCTTGGTTGCTCGCTAATACTTTTATCCTCTCCCCCCATAAATCTCTGTTTGCATCAGGCTGGTATTTTTTCCTTTTTTTAAAGCAGTGCCATGGCAGTTCCCCAAGTTGGAACCCCTGGTGCAACCTCCAAGCAGAAAGCGAAAGGCTCTCACAACCGACAAGGAAATAGTGGCGCAGGCAGCAACATGCACGGGAGCTGCTGAACACCCGGGCTCTTTACCTGCTTTTGCCTTGGCTTTCAGAAGAACCCAGTTAAGCTTTCTATGCCTCAGTGTCTCAGGAACGGCTTGCAACCATCTTCGTCAAATATTTGAAAGCTTTGTGGAAAGAAAATACACAGAGGCAAGGACTCGCTAAAGTCTGGATGTGATATTTTGTCTTCCTCAGGTCAGGGCAATAAAGTACAGATGCAAAGAGAAAGGCAACAACAGTTAACACTATGAAAGAATTGACTTCCATCTGGTACAATAACTTCCTTTGGGCTTTTCTCCAGCTCTACCTCAATAATCTCCCTTTTATTACCCTTTATATGAGTTTCAAATTCCCTGGCTGAAGAGGCTGGCAGAGAGGGAGGTGGAGCTGCTCTTCTGAGACAACTCTCTTGGCTTTCTCCAACCTGGAGACTGTAAAGCTGGAGCTCAGAGCGAAAGCTGTGGTGAGAAATGTGGGCAAAGAGCAAGCCAAAAAAGCCCAATGCTTTCCAACCTCCGTGTTCCTCCGTGTAGCAGGAACATGCACCCGTAAGCCTGGAGTTACCCAAATGCACTTGTTGGGGCTACTCCGGGGTTGAAGAGGAAGATTAGCAAATGGAAGGGCAATGGGTAGCAAGAGTAGAGGGCAAAGGAAAGGCAGGAGCTACCTGCAGCTGAATGCAAATGCTAAGCACTTGCAAAGCTTTGTTTACAAGCAGAATGAAAAAAAGCTGTGGATTAAAACCAGTCTTTGGAGTAGCGATAAGAGAGCAACACCGCTGTGAAAGCTGGTGGCTCCCAGCATCAGCACGAGCCTTTCAGCCTTTTCCTGGCCTCACCAGTAAGGTGTTTATTTACAGTTTCTTAAGACGACAAAGCTGAGAGATGCCTGGATAGGGAAGGAGCGTTCACAGGGAAAGGCAGAAATTTTCTCCCTTTTTAAGAAGCACCAGTGAGCTGTGAACCCTGGGCTGTCAGGCATCTTTGCTTCCCTGTAAGGGCTTCCCCAGCACTCATGCAAAACAATCTGTGGAGTTGTCCCTCCTGGCAGGGAGAGGATCTTTCCCTCCATACAATCAGGCATGTACAGTGCTCAAGTGAAAACAAGACAAAACCTTGATGAAGTTACTGCATCACCACTAGACCTTGTGTTACTGATGAAGTTAGTGCAAAAGTCTAGGAATTTGTTTTAAGACCTTTTTAATTCAAGCTAGCAGATAACCATTCAGACAGGTATATGATTTCAGTCTCTAAGATCTTTCTTCATTACTGCATTTAATAAAAAGCATTTAAAATCCTCACATCCATCAGCCTAAAACCAATAAAGAAGAACAGCTCACACTCAGGCAGCAAAGTTTGGCTCTGGGGGTTGCCTATGACCTCAGTCTCTTGCTTTATTCTGGGGATTTTCTTATTAACAGGAATTCAACAGCACAAAAGGAATTGTTAACAACTTTTGGATCACAAAATTTCCCCTTTGTATTCAATGCAAATGGGGAAAAGCAACCATACAATACAACATTTGCTAATATACTATCATCTGCTCATATATTATAAGACTTGCTTATCGCTCTGGTGATTGATTTATTTTTAGTATGCAAGAAGCTGAGCATCATGTGCCTTCCAACTGCTTGAGCACAATTATTGTATTGATTTGATGTGACAGTAGCTCTGTGTTTAAGGTGGTTTATGTTTTTTAATTTGCAATTAAATAAAAGGATGTCTGCTCCCCAAGATGGCTGACGGTTGTTTATACCCTGCAGTAGTTGATGAAGCAAACTTTTATTTAGCTTCATAAAATATACTTGTTCTGTCACTCTGAAGCACATTAGCTAGAGTTCTGAGAGTGGTCTCTTACCTAGCAAAAGATAAAACTAAACTCCAATCTATTTTAAAGTAGGCAAGGTAACAACATCAATGTGGCAATGGGACTATAATGAAGTAAGTGAGCTGGTAATATTGTACTATTGATAAAAGTAATGGTGATAATATATTTCTATAGCACCTTTCATCCTGAACTGCTTTGGGTATTCACGTGTTCCTTTGCTCTCTCCCCTATTTCTCCTTTCTCCTCTTTCACTGTATGTATATAAATATACTTATATATACATATGTTTTATTTAAACCCTCCTCTTCTTCCATGGATTATATCTTTTCAGCTTTGCAGAAGGGAGGAACCTTGACAGCTACTTAAAATCCTGCAGAACAGTTACTGAGCTATGGATGAGATTGCTCCATTGTCCATGACTCGAAGGGAATAACACTCCTACGGAAGATCCACAGTGTCTCACCCAGAAGCAGGTGTCTCTTTATGCTCATGCTGCTTGACTGCATCACAAATCTGAGGTACAGCACAAAAAATGGAAAGATAACATTCTCTCTCTGAAAAACACACATTGAGGCTCTGTAGCTCACAGTCAGAGAAGGTGCCCTAAATGTGAGCTGGGCACATCCGTGGGTCCATCTCTTCTCCACCCACCACATGTGACAATGGCAGAAGATGACTGATCTTCCTCCCGCACATACCATAACCTCACCTCAGATGTTCCACTCTTAAATGTGGAAAATTTCCTCTATCAGGGCTGCCCAAAAGAGATGAAAATTATCCCTGAGCGTTCCGCTGAAAGCTTGATTCATTATCTCCTGAAGATCACAGAATATTTTCTACCATCTCCAGTGGCTTTGAATTGATCCCAATTCAGTACAGAGGCAGTGGATATTTGCCAGCACCAGATAGTTTAGCCTGGAGGGTCTATCAGCCCTTGCTGCTTTGGTGCAAGCCAAGCTAAACAGTTAAATTGACTGGAGGACATTTAAAACCAATGCATGTTTCAAGTATAGATAAGGCCTGGTTGGGCTGACCTCCATCCAGCTGGCCTTCGCCCAGAGCTGTAACCTCCAAGTGATGCCATTGCCATCTCTTCATTACCTTCGTAATTCCGGAGATGCCTCCTCACATCAATGTGGCATGCAGAAACACAAAACACCAGCAGGGTCAAATGTTTCCAAATATTGTATAGCACATCTCTCTGGCCTTGGGTGGGCCTCCAAAAATTCCACAAATTCTGGGCTATCCATTCATCAGCCTAAATTGCATTCTCGTGTTTGTCGTGCCATAGGAAACACGTGTTGATTATCAGATGATATACTATAGCATACATACAGAGGAATTACTGTGTCACCCTGTGCTTGTTCAGACAGAAACAGGGTGACACAGTAATTCTGCTGTATATAGGACCTGAAAATTGATTTGTTTTGACTGCAGCAGTCCCGCTTTTGCATGAATATTCCAGCAAGCAATTATACCGGGAATGCAGTAGAGATTAATATTATCGAGTACTCCCCTCAAGGAGACTATTAAAATAGTCTTCATGTCATCATTTGCTATTATTTAGTCCAGAGAGCTGACACAAGGAGTTGCATCCATCCAGTGTAGGAACCACTTTGTGCCATGTGATCTCAACATCCACCTCAAACAACCGAAGTAATAAATTATGAATATCAAGGACAACAAACACTGTTGATAGCCAAAATTTATAAGCAGCCTACATGCTAAATTGTGCATTCCATTGTCTGATCAATTTTGAGGGCAGACAGGACAATTACATCATCTAGCTACTAAGCAGGAGAGGCCATTATATTTCAGCTTATCAACTTTAAATAACATGACACAGACTATCATCCTGGTGCAAAGCATTGTTGAGATATTGGTGCACAGACCCCAAACAAGTTTCAGTAGTAGTTGAAGGCAGATGCAATGTTAGTTGACAACAGACAGATGCATTTCTGGCAAGTTCTGCCCTGAGTGAAAGTGAGATTTAACATCAGATTGGTTCCACAAAGGGATGGAGTGGGACAGAAAGCTCAGGACATTTAGACAGCAAGAGAAACTCTGATTACAGGAGAATTCTGTAATGCATTAGTTATTGTGTGTGTCATTTCTGAACTTCATCCTTAATCCTAAATCTTCTAATTTTGTGAGAAGAGACAGCATATGAAGAACAAATATATAGCACACAATATAAAGATAACTAGTACTGAAGAGTAAAAGAATTAAAAATCTATTTTTCTTCCATCATACATAAAGTCTTTATTGCAAAATTTCTTTAACTCCTCATGTATTAATAACCTCTTATTTAACCACGGGTGATGTTTCTAAGTGACTGATTTTAGAGCTATTCGTTTTCCAACACCTTTACATTGCTCTCAGTTTAAAACACATTTAAAGAAACACGTTAAGGTTTTGAATCATTTTTAAAAGCATTTTCGAAAAAGCCCAGCATATAAATTTATTATTCCTTTCTTAACAGAAAACAGGTTATCAGAAGATCACAATTTACATATTTGTGAAACTCCTTGAGTAAAAACCTCCAAAGTTAATGGATGAATACAGAAGAACCAGAAGAAATTTTTAGAAAACAAGGAAGCCCACATGAGCCCTCTGAAATGCCCTCATCTAGTTACATCTCCTTCCTCTGGCTTCAGAGGAACTGTGCTGTCCTACAGCAGCTGCAGATGTGGCCACACGTTAACTGAAACAGATCCACTGAAAACTAAGTGTCACACAGACATCAAAAAACCCACAGCTTTTTTTCCCCAGGAGTTTTGATCTGACAAACAAACTTATAAAAATAAGAAAGGCCACTTAGAGAGAATTATTTATTTCATGCTATGCAGGTATCTGAGAGAATTATGTGGTGCTTAGATTAATAATAGCAGTCATTATTAATGTCATTCTTCACACAGTCCAAATTTTCACCTTGCTTACTTAAGTCTGAGCTTTTTCCTTCAGTAGAAATGCGTGTGGCAGTCTCAGGCCATGCCTAAAATACAGGTACAAGACCTGACTCCAAACCTTTCAGCAAACCTCTGGCAAACTGCCCCCGGGCACTGCTTCCCGTATAGTTGTTGGCAGGAACCACATAACTGTAGTTTCTGAGTGCAGGTTTAGGTTAGATATTAGGAAGAAATTCTTCACTGTGAGGGCAGTGAGGCACTGGAACAGGTTTCCCAGAGAAACTGTGGATGCCCCATACCTGAAAGTGTTCAAGACCTCTTCTAGTGGAAGGTGTCACTGCACAAAGAATCATAGAATCACAGAATGGTTTGAGTTGTAGGTGACCTCAAAAACGAACTAGTTTCAACCCCACTGCCATGGCTAGGGTCCCCTTCCACTAGATCAGTTTGCTCAAAGTCCCATCCAACCTGGACTTGAACCACAGCCAGGAAGTTGGATTAGATCTTGAAAGTGCCTTCCAACCCAAATAGTTCTGTGGTTCTCTGTTTATAAACTGCTTTGTGACACAGACCAGACTCAGATGTCCCACTCCAGGCAGAGGGGATCAGAGAGCACCTTAAACATCACTATCTCTCCCCACAGGAGTTTAGGACTACAGCAAGGGCTTATGTAAACATAGCTCTTCACACACCACATGTCCCAGAAGTGCCAACAAGATCCCATCATCCTCCTGTTCTTCACACATTACTTCATTTCAGTGCTGAAAGCAGGACCCAGAACTCAGAGCATGTTGGGAAAAAAGCCACCTTGATACGGTTGTGTTTTGCTGCTCAAAACAGCAGACTTCAACTCAGCATCAGTGCAATATTGTAGTCATACTGTGAGATTTAAGACCGCAAACAACAGGCACAGGAAAACTCTTTCCAATCCTACAGACAAATTTCTAGAACTACAAAGCTATTCTTATTCCACACAGGATAAAAAAACAAAGCCTTTTGAAGATTTTTGCTGGCACAAGAAAACTAGTCCACGTCTGATTCAGTGACTTGAATCTCAGGACTTGCCCGTGCTGTACACTGCTTCTGAAATCAGAAGCATATCCCTATCGATGTGATTCCCGGACTAATGACTGCTTTTTAAAGAGGATTATTCCTGAGCAATGCAGGTATATGGTGCTGGGAACCCCAATGGTGTGGTATGGTGCTGTGCTGGAAACATGCACAAGCACATGTGGGTGCTGGGATGCCTCTCCTTCATCCAGCACAGTGCACTAGCCATGATACATTTCCTAAACCTAGTTTACAATCCAGATCAGAAAATGATTTGCTGTTTTAAGGAAACTGCAACTCTCTCTCCTGTTATTTCTCTCTCTGTCCCTCTCAGAGATCTTTTACTCAAAACTGATCCTAACAAGCCAGCTCTGAATACTACAGTGAACATGCCTGTGAATATTTCAATTTCCTTGCACAAGATAACTCGTGCTGTGAACCTTCAATTTTTATTGTATCCTATAGCACCAAAAGTAATCACCTAATGCTGTGCAAAGAAAGAATCTCCATTGCAAGGAGCTGGCTAACAAAATACATGAGAGAAGTAATTTCCTTCTTGTTGACAGAAAAGCTTACTAATTATACACACCCCTTTAGATGATGGGCACAAGCATTGTATTTATTCACAGGAATTATTTTAAGTGTTTATCCTCCGAGAGGGTCAACTGAGCCCTTTCCAGACAGTCAGGGATGGTCAGTGAAGCCTTTGTGTTTGAGTGGTAGTACCACACATGGGGACCCTCCTGGGGTTGGTGACAATTCTGTGCCCATTCTTTCAGTGACAGCATCTGCTGCTTTGAGCTCTGTATTACCTTTACTTCATCCAAACACAGATTTCAGCAGCCAAGAGTTGCATGCCATCTCTCCCTGGGACAGGCATAGGAGTCACCAGAGGTAACCAAATGAAGAATTCTGAGTAGAAGTCCAGGGGGAAGCAGAGCAGCAAAGAAACAGGAGATGTTTTCTGGGTGTACTGTGCACCGAGAGTGCATCTCCAAGCACACAGGCCCCGCAGCATGCAGACAGATTGCAGCCAGATTTTTGTGGCAGTTCCTCTGGGAGTAGAAGCTTCTATTTGTGAAGAGTTCACAAAGGCTGGGAGTGATTTTAACCTAGAAAAGACACGTGTAAAAACATGAACCTGTTCCCACTGCAGTAACTAGGTGTTTTATCTTTAATTTTAATGATTTTAAAAGATTGTGAACTGGGGGCTTGGTAGTTAAGAAAGAAAATGAGCTCTATGGTGAATCCTGACCTAATGCTCCTCTTCTCCCCTCCTAGAGTGGGTGGGTAATTTTTTATTAAGCTAAAAGGCACATAATTTGGAAATCAGGAGAAAAAAGCTGTTATATTTTTAAGCACAATGCAGACACCCTGTGGAATTAGCTATTGCAGCAGGTCAACAAGTCAAATAGTTTGTAAGAATTCAAACTGACTCAGATGTCTCATGAAGACAGATAACCACTGGCAAGAGTACAACACCCAGCTGAAGGAGACAGAGAGAAAATCAAGCTGCCTTCTTCAGACCCAGCTTGTTGGCCAATCTTACCTGCAGAAAAGAAGGAATGGCCACTAATGCAACAGGACAGGAGGAACAGCCTCAGAGAAGGATGAGGCATTTATTACAAAGTGCTACTAAATCTTACCCACTGCGTCTGTTCTCCTCTCCCCCCTCAGGATGCTGAAATAACTCTCATCATCAGCCCCTGCTCTCAGCCTCATGGCTTGACAGAGCTCTTTAGGAGACAATAATCTCATCTGTGGGAAATATTTTCAGACAAAAAAAAAACCAAATCAAGTTACATTTGGAAGGACCAAATGAATTGTTTCCACACATCACATAAGGCTGCCTCTACATTAGCATTTTGCTTCAGAGCAGGAGTGGGATTTTGAAGTAAATCTCCCAGTCATCAATTTACCATGCATTGGCTCTGTTTGCAGAGCTGTTTTGATGCCCAGGAACTAGATTCCTTTTGGAGAAAATTAAACCAGAAGCTCCACTCCAAATGTGTAGCAAATGTGCTACAAACCCTGAGGCAGACACAAGACATGATGACCAAGTTGATGTCTGGTCCTGCAGACAGCTTTGGATCACATGTACAATGGACACATTTGCTCCACGGGTCCAGACTAGATCTAGCCAGAAGCAAAACTCCCAAGCTTCATGTAGCCCAGCAGAAGTGCCCCAGCACAAGCTGCTTCACACCATTCTTCCACTCCTACTCCACTGGCTTGCTTGCTGATCTGATACAACCTACAAACTAGGTGTAGGTCTACACATACAGCTTTCCCCATCTAAATCAAGGGAAGAGAAATTAAGAGAAATCCAAACAAATAGGAGGATTTCTGGCATCCCAGGATAAATAATGAAGGTCAATAGGGGCAATTTCTGCCTGGAAAGGAAATGTCTGTCTTTCTGTGTCAAGAAGTGATGGGGCTGACACCACAGGCATTTTCTCAAGGTTGAAGCCATGCCCATACTCCAGTCCTTTGTGTTCCCTCTTGAAGAAAAACCCTAGACTAACAGTTAAGTCATAAAACCCACAAACATTCCACCAGATAACAGACACATTAATGAGAGGCAGCTCCAGACACAAATTTAAGACACTTCATTTCAGCATTGGATACAGGAGAAAAATGCCAGCCCTTGGCTTTTTGAAAAGAAAAGCCCCAATCCATGTGCAAAATAAATTTACTTATTAACTAAAATATTTCCTATGTCAGCCTGATATATTGAAGCCTTCATTCTTACATTCCTTTGGGTTATTTCAAAACTTTAAAGGGAAGACAAATGATAGAAGTCAAAAGATCTTTTTTATTTTTTAAAATCCAACAGCAAACTAAATGTTAATCTTACATGTTTTTCTAGACTCAGGTCAAATCCATCATCTTTAATCCTTGGGGATCATCATCCTCTAATTTTTTCACTCAGCTTCCAAATCTTTTTCCTTAACAGAATTTAAACATTCCTTCAAAGTAGTTAAAGAACATTCTTTTTTTCTTTTTTTTTTTTGTATCAGGAGTTGCCAGCAGGAAAGGCCCCTACTGCTACTGCTTTACTTACTTGCTGGAAGTACTGGCAATCTTGTTTGTAGGCAGGATGGAAGTTTAATGGTTTTGATCAGTCAAACCAATTTAAAAGCTGCCAGATTGTTAATGAACATGCTGTAACGCTACTTTATTCAGACAAACTGTGGATAAACATTGAAGAAACAGGTATCTCCTGTCTGGCTTTTTTTCCCTACACAATTGTAACAATTCAAAAGCAAGCTGCATTTTGAAAGCAAGCCATATTTTCACTCTTTTCTACTCAAGGAAAAATCTGCTCCTATCACTCATGCTGTGAGTTTGAGGTCAATCCATGGCCTATACAACAAATCCAGAGCAAAATGATGGAGGTGGTTTTGCAGAATCAGATCTAACTTAAGCACTTCATTCCTCTCTCTTCAAAGGTTCACAAGTGGAGCAGGGCAAAGGTAATCCAGTCTAGATTTGGACCAGAACCCTGGGGAAAGGTTAATTTTCAGAGCCCCGAGGTGTTCAGAACTGAGGTACCAAACTCTGGCTCTTCTCTAATGAGAAACAGTTTGTGCATCTCTTCACACGCCAAGGGAATATTGCTCAGCTTGACCTCCCTCCAACTTTATGATTGGAAGGAGTATGATACACAGGAAGCAAAATCTCCAGACTGAAACACTGCCAGAAAATTCCCCCACTGAGTGTAAAAATGAGATACAAAATTGGATTTCAACCAATTTAAAGTTTTAGGAAAAGAATAGACTGTGGCCTAGCATATCGGTGCAGCATTATTCCACTGATTCACTCTAGCAGCTTGACCAGGCTGCTCTCATTAGTTCCAGCACGGCAATATAAAAATCTGAATATTGTCTCCAAGGCAAAAGAAGAGGTCAGTGGAAGGAAACAACTGTGTCTGTGAGAGGCCCTGCTGGTCTATATGCACTGACTGGTCTGTAAAGTCATCACTGACTGATGGATGGGTGCCACAATCCTTTTCTCACTCTTAAGGTGACATTTCTTGAGACACTAATGATATAACAATGTGTGTGGGGGGGGTGAGACTGTCCTACCTCTTCCCATCCTATGGACAGTGCAGCCTCTGGCCATGGCTTTCCAATGCTGTCACTCATGCCCTCTTTTCCACTCTGGATTGGCACAAGTTTCTCTTTCCTTTTGAGATGCCACTGAATCCCACCAACTGGGGTCCTTTCAGCAGTTCCACCCGTGATCATTGAAACCAGAGTCCTCAGGAGCAGCCTGTTTCTCAGGACTCATCTCCCTCTCAGTTTCCCCCAGGACTGCATCACGCCTGGGCATATTGTACACAGCCCTCAAGTGCATTTTAAATAGCCTGGATGTAGAGTTCTGAACCCTTCTCTACACTGTCAGAGAGAGGAAGCCCCTGCTTCTCTGTATCGTGTTGAGTCGCCACTGTGGTTTTCTCTGAGAGATTAAGCAGAGATTTATTTCTCTCCCTCAAGTGCTTTTTATGCTGCCACCAAGCTTGGATTTTAAACTTGAGTTTGATTGGGCTTTAATGGATTTTCTACACAGCATGGACATTGAGCACCTCCTGCGTGCTTCTGGAGTGACTTTGCTGCACAGGGATATAAAGTGCTTAAATGGTAGATGGTGCTGTTACCCACTTAGCTACCAAGGTCTGGTTCTAAACCACATCACAAATCCATCTAACATTGCTTTCCCTGATAGCACAGCTTGCAGGAGCTGGCATCTGTCTTTTCAGCTCAGATTAATCAGCACTGGAAAATGTTATACCTTAGACAGGATATTTATTCATTTGTTACAGGGCTCAAGCAGGGACCAGCTCATGCTGTCAGGCTGCCTACCAAGAGTGCCTGCTTTGGACTGGAAGTAAATGAAAACACAAAAAAATAAGTCCTTGGTGAATCTCCATCCAAGGGGGAGCTTTGCAACCTTTTCTTCAGAGAAATGAGAAACGAAAAAAAGAACCCACAGCAAAACTCAGCCAAGACAGTAATACAGCAGTGGGAGAAAGGCAGGAGTTTGTATAATGTCCTGGATATCTGGACTCAAAGCGGTGCTTTAAAAGGTGATGAGAGATCCACAATAGGTTCACCTCAGTCCAGCTGTTATTAACAATTTTGGCATGGGAGAACAAGAAGGCTGGTCAAGAGAAGGCTGGGGCTGAGGATTGTCACCGGATGACACAAGGCAACTCACCAGACAAAGTGACTGAAGTAGCATCAGCAGCTGACGGGGCCTCAGAGCTGTGGGGCAGGTAGGGCTGTGGGTCAGAGCTGGGTGCTGGGCTGACCCCAGGCTGACACAGCCTCTGGGGCAGGAGAGGGCAGGGAGGAGTCCTTCCCACATCACACTCTGAATCAGCAAGTAACTCCCACACTACAATCTGCCCTTTGCAGATAACCTGTACATGACAGCAAAACAGACAGGAACCAGCAGCTTACAGGGTTTTTTAATTCTGAAAGAAGAATCTAAACAGTCCCTATGAATATTTTGATTATCTCAGGTCTTCCAGAGCTGTGAAGAAATTGAAATTTCCCCTTTAGTGTTTGCCCATTGCCTCTTCAATAGATACAGGCTTCACCAAGCACCCACACTAAATCTGCCAACACTTATTTTCCACCATCTGCATAGTAATTGAACTAGGAGCTGAGTTTAATATTCTTAAATTCCCATTTTGACACGCTGAAGAGCTCCTGGCGCACAAGGTGCAAGGGGTTATTTAGTCTCAGATTATTGACCTAGAATGAAGAAATCCAAGTACCAGCTTTCCTCTCCTCTCTTCCCTCACCTCAGTAGCTTTGTCAATTAAACACTGCCTATCTCTCCAGCAGAGACAGCTCTCCTATCACCAGGCCATCCACCCTATTCTTAGTTGCTTAGAGGGTCTCCTTCCAGCTGGATCCTTATGTGTTTGTTGTATGATGATCTGTGGTGGTTGTTTTCCTTCTTTCTTTACATTGCCACAAACTGTGTTTTCCTGACATATTCCTGTGTTGTCAGGCAGGCTCTCAGTGATTCCCCATGTCAAAGTACCAGGGAGCAGTTGGTCTATGAGATTAACTCCTCAGATGACCCTCTTCCTCCTAGGAGCTTCAAGCCTCAGTCTGCCCAGTCATCTGAATGAAATTGCAAGCTTTGCAGTTTAAACCTGTTGTATCTATACTTAAAAAGATGACTGTTTTCTCAAAGGAACCCTCCTTCTGCTTCACCCTGAAAAAGCACTCTTGGAGGCTATGAAATAGTCTGACTTGCTGATGGAGGTGGGGAGGACGTGCTGTGCATCATTAACTGGTGAAGAACCTTGTTCTTTCATTTCTCTGAGCTGCCTGTTTATAAAAAAATGATAGAATCATAGAATCACAGAATCAGCCAGGTTGGAAAGGACCTCTGAGATCATCAAGTCCAACCCTTTATCCACTACCACCGTGGCCACATCCAGTCTCAACTTATCTCATCTGATGCTACCTTATGCCTTATGTCACTAAGGACTGAATACAAAACTCATCTCTTTGACTTTGCATTCCAAAATACACTACCAATGCCCACAGAGCCCTTTAGGCACATCTCTGTCCCCCATGGGGCTACCCAGGACCTCCCTTTATGTAACTTCTTATACCTTAGGATTATGTGTCTTGATCCCAAGCTTGTCCTACCAGCCCCACTCAGTCACTCAGAAATGCAAAACCTTCAATAACAAAACATACACCCCCCTTCGAGTACCTTGGGATAAAATCTTACTGTATGAGACAACAAAATGTCCAGGGGTGGTGGTAAGTCAGGTAACTGATTCAGCCCCACCAACTCAGTGCAAGAAACAGGGAACGAAACAGCCACATGAAACCTGCAGCACAGGCTCAATCTGAGAGGAGAAATTTGGCCTCAGACCAGAGAATAGATGGAAAGCTGCCCTGCTCTTCAAAGTTGAGGTCAACACAAGGCTTTTCAAAATACATCTTTTCTGCTGAAGTGTGAACTTTTTTTTTCCTTTCTAAGCATGGTGAATTCATCTTTACTGCAGATATCAAATCTCACAGCACTGAGAACAAAGGAGCCTATACTATATAGCACGGTTGCTTTTTATGACTTTATTTTTAGTAGTATGCAATGACACAAAAGCATTTAGTTAAAATAAAACAGTAGTTAGTGTGAAAATAAGCCATAAAATACACTACGGGGCTCATATTTTGTTTAAGATTTACTAAATATATGGGAAAGACAAAAGCTTTGGAGGATTTTCCATTAATACAAAATATTATTTGCTTTTTGTCAAGGGAGAACTCTCACTAAGTGTTTTAAAACACAACATTACCCATCAAAAGCACGAAAGCTTCCTAGATTTTATGGAAGTTTAATAGCTAGTGAAATGTTATTAAAAATAGCAAGCCTCACACTTTACAAATTCTGTAGTAAATTTTAAGATGAGGAATTGGATAAACATAATGCCCACAGAAGAAGATTCAGGCCTAGTTTGTAGAACTAATTGCCAAAAGTAATGAGGAGCAGGTACCAAAACTGACATGAAACTGAAGGAGGTTTCTCAAGTGCTTGAGCTGACACAGGTGCATAGACATATGGTGAAAAAAACCCCAAGTGGTTTAAAATTGTTTTGGTTCCCTTAACATTGAAAATTATCATTTATTTAACGTACATGTTTTTGGCTACCCCTCACATTGTTCAGTGGCTATCATTAGTAAACGTGCAGAAATCTAATTTGGGGGGTTAGAGAAGACTTATTAACTGTTAAGTTTAGCCCACTGAAAATTTATTGCAATTCCTAACCTGTGTAAATCAGAATTCACTTTCCAAGTTCACACAAACCCCGGATCCCGCTTTTACGATTCAATCCTCAGAATCCCCCCTTTACTTTTGCAGTTAATGTAAGATTTGTCAGAGGTGTACAGGAAAGCACATCCAGAGGAACATTCAGGCTCTCATCTTCCTTACGTTTTTGCCCTCTCCCATCAAGTTATGCAGATACTTGGGTGCACATGTAACCCCGTGGCAGAAACAAATGCTGCTCCTGCCTTTGCACAAGGAGGAAATGAAGTGCCCCTGACTAACGCCTCTGCTGCTACAGCTAGGAAGGGAGAAGAACACATTATTCAGAGGTTTCCTCTTTTCCTCATCTGTATGCAAGTTGCATAATGTGTAGTACTTTAACATCAGGACCAAAATTTTTATTACGCAAACTTATTGTGACTATCAAGTTCTCATTGAGCATTAACAAGCTCTGAAATATACTATTAAACGTGTCACTTTCACTTCAAATTGAAGCCTATGTATTTTTAATTAATAAGTAGAAGTATATGAATGTAGCAGATGCTGCCATTAACTATCTTATCGGGTTAGGGGATGGCAAGAGCTCTTCCCCAGCCCTGGCTGGGAGAGCATATTCTCCTTTTAAAAACTTGGAAGCCAGTGTTACAGCCATGTGAATAACAAAACCCAGGCTGTAGCTCCAGAAGAGAGGGCACAGTTAATTAGACCTTTTGTCTCCTCTGTGTCTCTATCTCCACCTCCTCACTACCATGATTTTGCCCTTTTCTTCTCTCATTCCCATCTGCAGCTGGAATCAAAGGGCGTATGTGGGAGGAGTGTTGTGGGCAGGATTTCAAGGGGATGGCAAGATGCTTCAGCTGGCTGATACATAGGAACAAATAAGCCATTGGAAGGCTCCCAAAGACTGCAGAGCATGGGCAGAACATGGACATGAACTGGGGAAAGAATCATCCTTGCACTGGTCGCTGCTTTCCATCCTCTGAGCCAGTCCTTCAACAACTCTACGCAGGAGCAAACCTGCCTGAGGTGAAGGGAAACACTTACAGGAGGCAAAGGTTCAGTTTCTAATCTTCACATCCACTGCAAAAACACCTTCCTTTCCTTGGTAAATCGCTTTAGCTAGAGCTGGCTGTGACACAGATGCTTGTCATCCCTTGACCCTGTGAAAAAGGATGGGATATTCAGTACCCTTTTCCATGAACCCCTTTAAAACTCTCCTGGCTTTGGTCAAAAATCGCCAGGGCTACTAATGTCTTGGGCACTATACCCAGCACCTGGACTCCCTCAGCTCTTTGAAGAGCAGGAAGGGGGACTGAAGAGAAGCAAAGTGATGGTTATCTTTAATAACAAGCTGTTGCTGAAAGGTGGGATAAGCTGATTACAGTGCAGCCTGGCTGTAATTTTAAATAATTGACATAGCACTCAGAACTCATATCAGGATGCTTTTTCACTGTTCACGCATCAAAAGGAATTAAATACATTAAATAAACGTTTTGGAGGGGTGAAGTATATCAAGCTGGTAAATGGATACAATCTGATATTATGCAAATTCAGATCAAGTAGCAGGAGATGATTTTGCTTGCATTGCCTCCAGCTAAAAAAGAGCAGTAAAAGGACTCTGTACCTATTCCTTCCTGCCTTTGCTATTGGGATTTGTTAGCTGTATCTCAGAACCTGCTGCCCTTCAGACCTAGATCAGCACCCAAAACAAGGGGGGAATTTGCTCTTTGCTGTGATCCCAGTAACCCTTGCACGTGGTTGTTCAAGGTCATGTGTGTTCCTCTTAAATAGGTTCCTCAGTGCCATTTGATCTATGTCAGATACAAAACTAGGAAAGAGGAAGACCCCTAGAGCCTTAACTGAAAACAAAAACTATCATTAGCTCTAACTGCCTAAGCTCCCATCGACTGTAGACCATTGAATTCAATGCTGGTATTTCCATTGAGTATAAGAATTTGTGCCTGTCAAAACTGTCCAGGCATCCAGTCTGGGAACTGAAGAGATTTTCTTTCAACTGAAGAAACTACAGCTTCCCTTTCTAGTTCATTCCAGTGGTTAATTGTCCTCATTATCAAACCATAGGTAAGTTATATTTCTACCAACTTCAATGAAGTATTGCCTTTAAAAATTTGTATGAGCACACCTCACATGCTCATGGTTTGCTCTCTGTGTGTATGGGTGTTTGTGTGCCTGTGTTGTCTCTTCCCATTTTTTAAGTCATTTAAGCAAAGAAATCTCATCTAAGACACTGGTTGAGGGGTAAAGTTATCTCCCTAAGTCTCAAGTAGAAAGGGAAATCTAGCCCAGAGAGGGTCCTCAGGAATTCGACTGTCTTACACATCCTTTTTGGAAAAGCTAGCAGATTTTAAGGGTATCTTTTTCCTGGCAGGATAAGCAGGAATTTAAATCCTTCTCTTGTGGTCCCATTGGTTTAAGCATCCCTATCTTTTGGATGTTAGCAAAGCCAAACCGTTCTGCTGAATTTTTATAATCTACCAGACCACTCCAACATAGTCATGGTCCACTGCTCTAATCCAACATGTCACCAATTTCACCAGCTGGCAAACCCAGCAACAGTGGTATTGTCTGCTTTACAGATAACGAGCATCTTAATAGGAGACAATTAAATATTCATTTAGGAACTGATGGGAATTGAGTCACAGGGGATTCAGCCTTCTAAAAAGCCCTATTCCACCAATAATTGACTCATCCATGTAAAAAGTTTGTGTCTCCAAATTAAGGCTCTAATCCTGGTTGCCTCAACAGCTGGTAGAATTTGTCTCTATATTTCTCTCTCCCTCCTCATTGCTGTCCAGGATTGTTCATAGCATGACATGATAAGGAGAACACCTCTAGTTCTCTCTGTCCAGTCAGACAGGAAAAAGACCACTTGGTACCCAAATAGGGGAAGAAAAAGACAAATCAAAAAAGGACTGAAGCAAGAGGACATTTGGAGGGCATGAGGGGGTCATTCTTTTACATTAAACTTCCTTTACTCCAGCTATAGGAATAAAATCCCCAATACTCTCTCACTTCATCTCCAGTTCATCTAATTCTTCTCTGATGGGCAGTTAGTTGCAAAGTATCCCTTTCATGGCACGAGGTGGGTGAGTAAGAGCCCCTTTGTCTTCAGAAAGAAACCGTCTCTGCTTCTGAACTACTTCCTTCAACACTGATAAAAAAGGCCTTTTATCCCTCTTTCAGGGCATCCATTTTAAGTTGGAGTCAGTCAGCTTTTCAAAGTTAACACAACTTGATCAAAACTGAGCTTGCCTTGGAAACTTCACATTAACTAGAATGTGGTGTCTGATTAAAGAAGCAGAGGAAAAGTACAATGAGAAAAGTTCTCTGACTCTTTAAATATCTCTTGTAGGAAGCATTCAGGCACTACCTCATCTTTTCTGCAACTCAAAGAGGAGGGAAAGACAATACAGTGTAGCTATAATTTAATAACCTGTGAGGGATATGCCAACTCAGATGCTCTTCTACAAGAAGTCTGGCTGATTTTGAGACCTCTTTGTAGAGCTGGAAGCTGCTGGAGGAAACTAAGGATGCAAGAATTCTGCTTATATCAGGTCTTTGTGGTAAAAGTACATGTTTACCTCATGGCACTTTTACCCTCCAGCCTGACTAAAGGCATTGTGGCACAAAATACACCAGCTAAAGAAACTACCTTGGGTATTCCATCTGAGCAGGTGTTGGCTTGTCAATTCAGCTTGATAAGGTAAATGTATGTGGCTGAAAATATGGATGATCTGGGGAGAATCAGCCCGACTTATGGAAAACAAACAATCACTTTCAGAGACTAAATTATTTGTATATCCATCATCAAATAGTAAATAAGTTGTGGATGCTTCCATCTTGGCTATAAGCAGACTGAATTCTCTCAGACAACATTTCAAAATAATTTAACCACTGAGACTTCTGTAAAGCCACATTTATCATGAGGAAAAAATGAAGTTCATAACATCTTTCTGCTATTACATTCTGGAACCTGAAACACCTACTCTGTAGCACTAGCAAAATTTATCCTGGTCTCTATCTCTTCTTTAGAGTATTTTATTGCAGAGTGTGAAAAAATACCATAGACAGAATAGAGACTCTGATTTGCAGAAACACAAGTGACTGCAATCTAGTGTTGCAGTATCAAATTGTGGCTATAATAGCATGGGTATTTCAACTCATAAAGCAATTTCTTGATACTCCTCTAGAGAATCTGTAGCAAAATTAAGTCCCATAGGTTGTCTTAGAGGGGCTGGTAATATTGCTGCTGCAAGAGTTCACGTGTTTCAGACCTCAGTGACTCTTCTCAGCCCTGCTGCCTGTGATGTGCTTCTTAAGACAAATATTCCACAGGAGGAGCTAAGCCGATTTCCTGTACTTTAGAGGCAATTTACTAAACCTTTCTTCAAGAACAGTTAGCACACATTTTTAGTGATAGGGAAATCTCTTCAGTGCCCAAGCTATAATTTTATTGAATATTCCACTGTAGGTTATACACGTTTACGAAAGTGAAAATAATCATGTAATTAAGCTTGCCACCTAAATTATCCCGTGTTTTTCTTATTTATGTGGCCAATTTCTCCACCAGAAAGTGATTCTCAAATCACAGTCTACAGAGAAACGCTGAAATCACAACTTTATAATACAAGAGACAAAATGCTCTATCTCAGAATTGCTTTAATGCACTTCAGCCCAACCAGGGGTTTCCAGAGAAGCAATGAGTGTTGCATCTTCAGGAACTGCACTGGTTCCAGGCCACCCTTGCCAGGAGGGGCCAGTCTGGCAGCTGGTGGAAGCAGAGATATCTACCTCAGTTGCCTTTATCAGGGAGAATTGTCCTAACACCAAAAATGTGCACAGTGAGAAGGGAAGAGACACCCTGTTCTCCATAGAAGGACCCTGGTGCCATCTCTGTTTCAGGGAAAAATGTAGATATTAGAGGTATGTCTACACCGAAAACATGAGGCAGCTCCCCAGGAGACTCCCTATGACAGACGGGTATGGCATTACCATCCTCCTGGCTCCTTTTTGAGGGCCACAGTATAAGAAGGATATAAAGCTATGAGAGAGTATCCAAAGGAGGGCTATGAAGATGGTGAAGGGTCTGGAGGGGAAGTGACAGAGGTCGCTTGGTTGTTCACCCTGGAGAAGAGGAGGCTGAGGGCAGAGCTCATCATGGGCATCATCACAAGGGGCAGCCTCGATCTCTGCTCTCTGTCACCAGCGACAGGACACGAGGGAACGGCTTGAGCTGTGTCAGGGGAGGTTTAGGCTGGATATTAGGAAAAGGTTCTTCACCCACAGAGGGGCTGGGCACTGGATCAGGCTGCCCAGGGAAGTGGTCACAGCAGCAAGGCTGCCAGAGCTCAAGAAGAGTTTGGACAACCTTCTCAGGCACATGCTGGGATTTTGGAGTGGTCCTGTGCAGGGTCAGGAGCTGGACTTAGAATCACAGCACATCCTCAGCTGGAAAGGACCCATCTATGATCCCATGGCTCCCGATGCTTCCAGGAGCGGGTCTGCCTGCCCGCGCTGTGGATCCCGCTGCCTGCCAGGACAGAGGGATGCGCTGGCGGCGAGTGCCATCTTGTGGGGACTAAACCTTGGAGCTGGGACACGGACTGCCCAAGGCAGCCACGGAGCGAGGACGATGCTCGGAGTGGCAGCGAAATACCGCGGCTGCGATTCCAGCCGGGACAGCACCGATCGCCAAATTCCCCATCCTCAGAGGCCGATCCGTGTAATCTTTCTCCCGTTCTATCAGCTATCCAGAGTGTAGGGATTTGAGCAGACAAGTAACAGCACACTAGCAGTTCAGGCAGGTGAAGGTGTTGTGTCTTTTAGATAAAGGCACCTCAATCTCCCAAAAATTGTGGGCACATCACACCTGTTGTTACCAAATCTATATTATTGCTGTTCCTTGAAGTTCAGCCTGTATCAAACTCTCATTGTGCCAGGACAAGACAGTCCTTACGTGGAGTGTAAGATTTCCATCCTGAAAAAAAAACAAAAACAAAACGCTCATATTTTAGATTTTTCACACAATTAGAGAAGTAAATCCTAAATCTTCACATGACTGGGGCCAGGGAAGACCAACATGCTATTATTTTTCTTTTCTACCGGATGTCACACTTCGGTAGCTTCAGCAAGTAAAGGTGAGAGAAATCATCTAGTAGCACATTTCAGAGTATATTTTGCTCCTTTTTGCTCCCAGCTGCCTGTGCACTGTGGTTTGCAAGACCCTCCATTCCACAGTGTCTGTGGAATTCTAGAGTAATTTCCTGATGTAAGACAGGTCAACATGAATAAGCAGAGCTGAATAAATCAAGCACAGAAAAGTTCAGCAACATTATGAAAATCATGAAATTAGTCATTGGAACAGCTGACACAAAGCAGCTCACTGTCATAATCCTGCAATGCGTTCCCATCTACCCTCCATAACATCCCAAAAAATTCTGCCATCGGGAATACCAGAGAAACCTCATGGATATAAATGGGAACAGAATTTGGCCAGCTCTAATTCTATAGCATTTGTAGACCTCATTTTATAGACTATTTAGCTGCAATTATCCTTCAGTGCTGAGCCAAATGCACATCTGATAAAAGCCACTTTGGGAAACATCCATAAACATGACAGAAAGGGATCAACTTTAACATCTTTTTAATACATCCAGGTCATCTTCCAGCAAGACTCACACCAGGGTACTAGCCACAGAGGCCTTTTCTTTCTTTGAGGCTCTTACCCACATAATTTTCAATAATCTGAGACACTCTTTCCTTTGTAAAAATTTTTTCAAGCTCTCAAGAGCTCAGTAAACCACATCTCTGCTGCAGCTCTCTTGCTGCAAACCATCTCCCCAAGTGCACATCCACTCTAAGCAAGCCCTTCATCTCTCTCCAACTCCACAGCCTTCATCTCCTCTCCTGCTTGCAGTCACTCACAGTCAGCTTGAGCTTCTCAGTCAGCTGCTTCAGCAGAGTTAGAAATAAGCACTGGTCTGGCCTCTAGTAGGACTAAATTTGGCCTCGTATCCCTTAGCCAGCCACACTTAGAGCCCTCCTATTTCCCACATGGTTCTGGGGAAATCCCAACCCTGCTGTTAGCTTAAACCTTCAAGGAGGAGGAGTTCATCCCTGTTGCAAGGGTTTTGATGTAATTTGCCAGCAATGGGGGGTCCATTTCCCTGGCTAGACCCGTCAATCTCATCACTGTCTACTACCCAAGAGCACCAGGAGACAAAGGAGACAGCTTGCAAGCCTGCTCCGTTTTTAATTCAAACCCTTTTAATTCCTCCTTCCCCAAATCCTTTTGGAAGGCACTGGTCCCACGCCACTGCTGTTTCGGGGTGTTTGTGGTTCTCTCTGAAAAGCTGCTGTGCTGACAAGCCCCGTGTGTTCTTTCTATAAGTGCCCTGATGCTTTCTCAGCAGACAGACGTTCACTGGAGCGATTCTTCCACACGCACCAGCCACGAGACGGTTTGCCTTTCTGTGTGGGGAAAACAAGGCATTGCAAAATCAGGAAAGCATGTGAAAAAGGAGCCTAAGGATCCCCTCCTCCCTGCAGCTTCTTCCCAGTGGGGAAAGTTAGCCTGGGAACGCACAAAATGTAATGGAGAAATAAAATGCTCCCTAATGCATGAGTGGACTAAAGCAGCATGACACGGTTAGCTTGGAGTTGCATTCTGATCAGTCAGATGGCAAAGGCATCATGCTTCACTTAGCCCCAATGCACCCACTGTGTGACAAGTATGAAAAGATATGGTGAAGGGAGAGGAAGAGAAGGCTGTTTTGGGTCCAAAAGACCTTTCTGGCCCCCGCTGCACTCACAAAAGGGGTCCTGAATAGGAACCCAAATGAGCCTGGGGAATATTCATACGATCTTAATTTACCATGACTGCTGCCTACCAGCTCCAGATAAGTTGGATTAATAAACTGCCTTTCGCTTGTGACACCTCGGCATGAATTTTGCATTAGACTCAATTCAGTAAAGTTCACAACTGACACACTTGCTTTTATGACAATCCTTTTCAATTGGTTTTTTTTTTTTTTTTTGCACTGGGATGTCATAAAGATGTTTGAGCTTTTCTTCTGGTGAGGAACTGTCTTTCATCTTGAAAAAGAGCTTTTATAACCCACTCATGCCAATAGCACTCCTGAATTAAGCTGGAAGGCAAAGCCCCTAGTCCATTTATACTATTAACAAGACAGGCATTTTTTAGTGTCAATGAAAGCAGTGATGTGCTTGTCACAACGAAAAATTTCAATGCAATGGGGGTGGAGATGATTAAAACAAAGAGGACACAATGTGTGATAAGATCAGCAGAACCTTTTGGAATTATTAATGCAAGGCAAGTGGATCATGTCCACCAATTAGAGTTTACATGGCACTTGCTAAATTTATCAGACCATGAATCTGTTCTTCCTTAATTGATAAGCAGGTGGCATGGCTGATCTGCATCCAGATTCAAGGAGGAGAGATAAAAGTGGATGGAGGGATGGATGGATGAATAAATGGATGATTATGACCTGTGTTTATCTCTTAATGATACACCCTAGTTAGATATTATCTCTCTGAGCAACAGTTACTGAGGTCATGGATCATTCAAAAGAGAGATCTCTGTTGGAGATAGATGAAAAGGAGGGGTATATGTTTGGGGAACTGTTTGGTAGAGAACTGGACTGCAGCCTGACAAAATAACAGAAATCAAAGTTGGCTGGAAGATTTCATTCCTGACCAGAGGTGCTGGCTCAGAGTCGTTCTACAGAACTCAGCCCTGCAAAACCTTACAGAAATCAGCTAAAGTCAGTTCCTGAACAGTCTCATCTGAGAACAGGGAAAATACCACCATAATACTTTTTTTTCTTACCCTTTGTCTTTTGGGCCTCTTCAGATAACATGTCTTTCAGAAAAGGAGATGTTCCTTAATATGCAGTTTTAATCTCACTTGGGGTTTCACACATACTCAAAGCCATCTGGTTGAATTGGAAAGACAGAGTAGGCTTATGTGTGAAAAGACCTATTATCCACCTGCTCTCTGTAGCTACCCCCATTTACTCCTGGGCTGCATGAAAGGGAACTTGGTACCATGCTTCAATCCCAAATGCACTCTAGTTCTTTTTTTTTATAATCTGAGTACAAGCAGGGCCGTATTTAAGGCTTGCTGTGTGGGAGGGAAACACATTTTCTAGCCAGCAGGTTCAAAGTGGCTATGTAGATCCTTCCCTTGCTCCATGAAATTCTCAGAGAAGACGGAAATCTGGATCAAGAAATGATCTAAATATCTGACGACCCTGAAACATCTCAGATTAAATATATGGAGGACAACCTGGAAAGCATAAGAAGGTTTTATCCATGTGTACTTTGGATGACTGCTCCTCTGTGTTTCATAGCCCAAATTTGATAAACCACAGTTTGGTTCAGAAGCTTATCCCAGATAAGCCACCAAGACCTACATATTACCTCAAAATTGGCTGGGAAAAGTGATTGTTCAGTTTTATAAAATGTACTGCAATTATTTTCATGCCTGTGCTGACAAAGCCAGGTGTCTTAGTTGTTGCTGCATTCAGAGAAGCAGGAGAAGCAGCACACCTAAAAGTGGCTTAAAACCAGCTTTTTGCATAACCAAGGCAGGACTTCAGGGATATCTGCACAGATTAGTCTGACTGTGCTCCCTTGCAAAGGGTCAAACCTCCCATTTTCACCAGGGACAGAGCTCTAGTTTCTGGCTTCTCAGGTATCCAACTGTAATACCATGACTGTGCTTGTTCAGAGCTGGTTCTCTGTTGTTTGGGACGTGAATTAGGGAAAACTGACCCTGAGATCAACTCAGCTGGTTAGAGCCTGGTGCTAATAATGCTGAGGTTGTGGGTTCGATCCCTGTATGGGCCATTCACTTAAGAATTAGACTCAATGATCCTTGTGGGTTCCTTCCAACTCAGAATATTCTGTGATTTCAGGGAGAATACAAGATTTTTTGATCTTCCAAAGAACTTGTGTTTCTCACAGGCCTCAGAGGAGAGGATTGATGAAGTCCAGAATTACCAGCCACAGGAAGGAAAAGGACACAGGAACCCAGGAGACTTTCCCTGGCTTTGGTAACTTTCCAACAACACAGTCCTGCAAACCCTGTCCCTTCAAATCAGCCACGGGCCTTTTTGTTACGCCATCCTCTGTTTGATGTGTGGTTTCTGTAGCAACATTTAATTAATATAAACCCCCTGGCCCCCGTGCAGCACAGGTAGTATCTGCAACTAGCTTTTAACATGTAATAAAAGGAAGAAGTTCAGCCAGTAAAAGGCCCTGCTCCAATTTCAAGTGTGTTTACAACAGCAGAGCAGTGCCTGTGCACCGAGGAGGGGAAATGATGCTCTGGCTTTTAATTACATGAGATGTACATAGCAGGTAACTATTATGGGGCAAAGTCTGGAGATGCCTGAACTTCCAACCCTCTGATCAGCAGGGCAGTGCCAGCACCTTGGATCCTGCCTGTGGGATGCAGCAGCTCCATGCACGATGCAGCATCCTCTGAACATCTCTGCACCTCCCTGGGTACCACCTGGTGCACAGTGATTTGGGGACAAGGACCAGGGCTCACAGCCCACCTGCCAGCACACCTGTTCACCCCAGTTCCCCCTTCCTCAGTGACTGGGAGGTCAGGGCCCCGAAATTTCTGATTAATGCCCCCCACACCCTCTCTCCCCTCCTTTGGGAGCCATTTTAGGATCTCCTGATGGAAAGCACAAGGGCTGTAAACTATAGCAAGGCAGCAGAAACAAACTGTTCTTATGGTTTATATGAATTGCAGATGTGTGGACAATTTTCCTCTAATAAATTCTGGGCTGTAAATGGATCAAGCATGTGATGTTGTGGTTTCTAAAGATAACAAAGCCTCTGTGTTTTTGCTTATCCTGGCATAGCAACTTCACAGCATAGTGCTACCAGGGAGTCAAGAACAGGTAAGAGAAACTGTAGACATGGAGGAGAAGGCACAATTCTCTTTCTGGGGTATCAAACCCCTCTTCTGATTCCTTTGGTTTCACACAGTTTGTCTAATTATATATGAAAGCATACAAAGAAATCACCCAGAATAAAGGCCCCCTAAGCTAGGGCTGTTGTATAATCTTGTACAGCCCCAGGGCTCATAAAGGTTTTGGGGGAAAATCACTCTGATTACAAAAAACCATCCAGGTAGACAACACACCACAAGGTCTCCTTCTCCATTTTAATGATCCACTCCATGGGGTTTTTTGTTTCAAGTAAAACTTCTGTAGGTGGCAGTGGGATTCCTTGAACTTGCAAAGGTCCTTAATTTGGTGGTCTGAACTAGATATATGGAGTCAAAATTAAACAGGTGGCAAGGACTAGTGTTGAGATACCTCTGAAAGAAAGTGATGCTTGGACCCTGCTCTGAAGGCCAGGTATTTCCCAGCTGTGTCTAAAAACTCACCAGAAAAAACAGAGATCTGTCAGCCTTTCGTGTGTGAACGTGGGTTTTTATTCATATCCCTCAGGTTTTCTGGTCTCCTGTGGGAAGGTAATGTAAGCTAGAAGCTTCAGGTCATAACCAATACTGTTCACCTCAAATCCAGCACTCAGAGAAGCAGGTTTTCAGTCTCTCTCTTCCTGGAGTGTGGAGGGGATTTGGTCTGGGTGTCAGTAGTTTGATTTCATCCTGGAATTCAGAATTAACATCTTGTTTATCTGAAAAATTTTGTTATGCCAGAGCTTCTCATCAAGTCTAATTGTTCTGGCATGTCGGCAACCTGGTATCTGAGTCAGTTTCTTTCCTGAAACTTAATCCTCATAGCTGAAAAGAGAAAGAAATTAATCCAGTTTGAATTTTACAGTGAAAAATTTTTGGATGGAAAATGGTTTTAGAGTGGAAAAAAACCCAAACAAAAAAACCAAAAAAACCTACGCAAACAAACATTTAACCAGTCTTTGCCAGAAATCTTTCATCTAAAAAATTGAAGAAATTTAACCTACAGAAAAAAATAAATAATGGAATTTTCAGACAGTAGCTGAAAATGGTCTTTCTGGTTTCTCACTGAAATTCAGCATAAGGTAAAAGGAAGATTTGCCTGAATACAGCACTTTATTTTCCTCATGATTTTCACTGGCATGAAAAAAACAGGGAAAGCAGAAAAAAAAGAAACTTCCCCACTTGGATGCAACAATATCTCCTCTCCCAGGGCTCTGCCAATGGTCTGTTTGTTAATCCCCTTGTGAAAAGTACTTTGAAAGTGCTTTGAAACTCTCCTATGGGATGAAGAAAAATCAACAGCCAAACAACAGACCCCAGGGGCTCATTTCTGTAGCTGAAACAACACTCTAAATCTCTGTTACTTCAGCTTTATGAAACCATTATTATTTACTAGTACATAATATTATTGATTTGGACATCAGGGGATATAAGAACTAATGCAGGCAGGCAGGACTGATACGGGGCTGGCAGATCAGTTTAAGTTTACAGTAAGCACTTCTGAAATCAGCCTAATTAACAGCGACACCAGCAAGCATCTGGACCCTGCTGAGGGTTTGGCAGAGATAAGCTTAAAGCTTTACTTCTCAGCAGAAGAATTCAAAGAGGTGTCTGTGCTTACTTGGTGGGGCGTCAGGCCTGAAGAAAATAATTGAAGTAAATCAATGGCAACAGACCTGCAAACTCAAACACATACCAGGCACTGCAGCTTTTAGCTACAAAAGCTTCACAACCAGAGCACAGTCTGATTGCACAGAAAGATGAAACACCACACAAATTATTTGAATATATGGTGCTGTATCACAGATAAGGGCCAGAAAGATGGAGGAATCTCCAGCCTGAGAGACATTCAGAGGTCAGCTGGACAAGCCCCTGAGCAAGCTGGTCTAGCTGGGCTTGTGCTAAGTGTTGGGCCAGATGACTGCCCACGGTCTGCTCCAGCCCAAATTGTTGCGTGACTTCAAGATTGTGTAATTTCAGTGTGCCTGTTCAAATACAGGGAAAATACTGAACAGCACAAAATACCTCTTTAAAAAATTCTTAAAGCTTCAGTCCTCTGAATTGCATGTTAACACAGGTGCAGGAGCATTTTAGGAGGCAGAATCCTCCAGTCTGCTTATAATTTTATTATCGTCTTTTTCTCAGCATTTTTTGATGCTTCTTAAATTTCACAGCCTGCCAATGACTAGCAGGTTGTCTCCAGCAGGTGTTAATACAGCTATTCCAATGCAGAAGCTGGAATTCAAAGGGCAGCATTGGCAGGTGATTATTCACAGGGAGAAGAAAAAAGACTCTTATGAAAGAAACAGTGTCCAATTATTTGGTTGCAGCATGTGAGAGTATATTTTGTAATGAAGTCTTAAATCTTTGTGAGGTTTCTTCCTTGGTTATGAAGCAGAAATTGAAACACATTTGAGAAGACCCAGGCCTGAAGAAGAGAGCAGAGTATTGACATGATGGTCTCTTTAGGAGGGGAATTCTTGTCAAGGGTAGCGCTTTTGCCTTGAGCAGAGGGAACTCAGAGCAGATAATAGCTTTTTTCTCCTCTGTCACATATTCAAATTGCTGCAAATACCATTTTACTCGGTGCTGAGCATAGATTTTGCATAAGGTCATGTCCTTTGACTGATACAGCCCAGTAACAGAAATAAAGCAGGCGTGGGACCACATGGGAGGAAGGAGACAGGAAAGGGTAGTGTGAAAAATACTTTAAATTATTTGGGTTTGAAATCTCATTTAAAATCGGCTTCTCACCTAAACCAGCTGCTTTGGCTCCTGGAGACTGAGCTGGCCTGTGCTCTTCAGCACAGTAATGCTGCACCCCCATCCAGTTTTTATCTGGATTTTAAAATGGCAAGGGTTTTTGGCACACACGTGGTGACAATTCAGTTCTACAGGTTCTCTCTCTTGCATCATTTCTGTCATCATCAGCAACAACAGAAACTGGGCAGGTAAGATCCAGAGTTTTTTAATGCATCGAGGATTTCAAACAACCCACCTGGAAGAATATTGTAGCCCTGGATGAGGGATGCTACTTGGAAGGGAGTAACTAAGGGATAATGGGGAAGAAGATTTGTTTGTTAGATTTTGGACCATTGCCTTTGACACTGTTCATAAATGGTTAAAATAGTTGCGTGGAACTCGGACGCTGACTTTTTTGCATATGCATTTTTATGTAAATTCAAAATGGAAATGAGGGGTTGAGTTCACTTGGGAACTTGGGCGGTTTGTGAAATGAATGTTCACCACTAGAGGACTCTACAGCAATAGTTAATTGCCTCTTTTTTTTTTTTTTCTTTCTTTCTTCCCCTATATGCTCCCTCTGCTAATCCTTTCTCTGAGGACAAGAAAGCCTGCTCCAGAAGCCCCAGGTGCTGAGCCTTGGCACTGCTGGAAATGTGCCTTTACTGGCCAGATTTTGAAACAAGTTCTTGGATAAAGCCATTTTGGAGTCATTGAGCTTTTTGCCCTGTTTAACACTGAGAATAAATGATCCTATTTTCAAGAAAACAATTCACATATTATACTGCTAGGAAGGGGGGTGCTGGGGGCCTCCTGGGATCACCTTTTCATTTCCTGCACTTGCCCCTGCCAAAAAGAAGGAGTTTGGGCTCATGGAGGTGGACAGCCCAGGGACAAAGACTTCAAACCCTAGGAATGAGTAGGAGGCACTGACGCAGTGCTGGGGCTGAGTCACACCAAGGCTGTCTGTCCTCTCTCTCCTCCTAACACGATGCTGTCAGGACCCCTGCCCAGCTGGAGCCGCTTGCTGTTTCCTCTGGAGTCCCTTGGCTCCCCTTGATACCCCCAAGCCAAAGAGGGCAGCCAAAAGGCCTGCTGTGCTCCCCAGTCACACTTCCTCTCTGCCTTTCTCAGATTCAAGGGATGGCAGAAAACTGGCCATTGACAGATAAATTAGGGGTTTGGAAGCACTTTTGTTTTTTTTTTTCTTTTCCCTTTGGAACCCACTCAGAAGGAAGTCTGGGTCTAAAACACAGACATTTAAACTCCAGGCAGCCTTCCAAAGTCTGCGTCTGCTCTCGGACTGGGAACACTGGAAAGATTCACATTGGGTCAGCAGCAGCCCTGCTTGGAGCCCCATGTGCTGATACATGTGGATGAGCTGACACCAGCTCTCCAGCTGTCCTTAGAAAGCTGGGGCCTTGTGATGTTCGCCATTTGTCATGTCCTTGAGCTTCAGCACTCTGCAGTCAGCTGAGTCCAAGGCTTGTGCTGGCAGGATGGCCTCGTTTAGCACAATCTCATGGTGTGAGGACATCTCTCCTTCAACTTGGCTGCTAAGTCTCACAATCCTACCAGTCCACGGGCAAAGAAGAGCAGGATGATGGCAGCTCTGACACTTCGGATGTCTCAGGTTTATCACAGCAAGGTAATGCTGGAGGATGGTTCCTTGGACCACCTGTGAAGAGAATGGGGCAACACATCCATCCACCTGCAATGCAAAGGAAGACTTAACTCATGCAGCCCACTGCTAAGACGGTTTGGTTTGTGCTGTCACCAGAAGACAGAAGCACCTCTGCACTTGGCCTTCCCTGATTTCTGTGACCTTCAACAGCTGCAATGTGTGCCTTTCTGCAAAAAACTGCTCCCAGTTCCTTCCCCACCACGCATACCATAGAAATACAGTGCCTGGGAGAAGGCCAGCTGCAGGTCATCATGCACAAGGGCACAGCCACCACTTCCATCACTGGAGAAGTCTTTTCCAAATTAGGGTAGAAATAAATCTGCCTGTGAGCTACAGACAGGCAGCAAATTTCCAAGGTTTCTCTCAAAGACACATGATGAGAGTCATGATGTTTAATGGGATACAGAGCACACTCACACCCCATGGGAGGCTTTTCAGAGCCAGCCAGCCAAGTCAGGGGCTCAAAACTACGGTGGGGGGGGCACAGTGATCCCTGGAATAAGGGTGATTGGGGCCTACAGCTTCATGATCTGCAGCTAAGTCCTTTGTCAGGAGGACCATTTTTACCTTTAGTTGCCCTGAGGTTTGTGCCAGACCAGGATTCGACATCCCTCTGAAAGAGGATGGTGCTGAAGGCAGAAACTAGAGCCTGATACGTTTCTCTTTGGAATTGCTGAAAGTTGCCTCACTGATAAGAAAACTCTTTCCTTTACTGCAGCTCTAAATCACTTGTTCCAAAATGCCTTTGATCTCTAGTGATTTCCTGGCAATGTTTGGAAAGTACTGTTTGAAATCAGTAACGATCCCTGTTCATTAACATCTTTTAGGCGTAAGGGACCTGGGTGTTGCCTTACCCATGCAGAATATTTCCAGGGTTATTGGAAGTAGGGTGTGCAATCAGCAAAGCAGGGGTCCCGTTGGCACTGCCCATGTGGTACACGTTGTCCCAGGCATCTGAAGTGGTTTGGAGAGCCCAGGTACACAGAGTAGTCTGAGGCACCACACTAGGGCACAGAATCATGGAATAACGTGGGTTGGAAGGGACCTTTGAAGATCATCCAGTCCAACACCCCCTGCAACGAGCAAGGGCATCTTCTACTGGAGCAGGTTGGTCAGATGAGCTGCTGTGAACCAATCAGGGGAGAAAGAGGACATTAAAACAAGATGGGGGCTGAAATGCAAAACCTCAGCACAACGGGGATCTCTGCAGTGCTGGCAAAATTGGTAGCTGGGGCCAGTCTCCTGGTGAAACATTTGGCAGTCTTGCTTTGCCAGCTCAAAATTCAGCTGGTCCTTTGGTACCCCAAGGAGAAGACACTGAAAGAAGCAGAGCCTTGCCTGACTGCCTGCCTGTCTGCACCTCTGGGGGGAGCTGGCAGGGCTGAGAAGGGAAGGAGGAGCAATGTCCTTACATGCACCAGCATTGCACATCATGGGGCTCTTTTTGTGCTTAAACACCCAGTTGGAGTGAACAAGGGAACATTTTCCACCATCCTCTTCTTTATTTCCTTTGAGTTCCTATAGAGGAATCAGTTATTCTGAGCAAGGTGTGTGCTATTGATCTTTCAGACTCTGCCATCCCCATTTGCAGTACTTGCTTTAAGATCTCAGCTACCCTTTAATCTTGCCACACCTCAGCGAGTCAGAGAGCAGGCAGGGTAGGATCTGATTCCAATTACTTGCTTTGAAATTGAAAACAAAATCACTGACCACTTGCAAATGAAATCAAGTAAGTCTTTGACAACTACATTTTTATTTTGAGTGGCTTGGATGGATTTCAGCATGGGGAAAGTCTCTGGGTTACCCCATCACATTATGCGCTTAATTTGGACTTGGTCCGGTGAGGATTTTTGATGATTTTGTATCTCCTTCACCGTGCTTTTCAGGATTGTGTACACATGGCCATTGTCCTGGGGATGGGATAAAGTTCCCTCTGAATGCCTAATTAAGCTCCGATTAGCATTTCTTCTAGGAGCAGATGTAGCTTTTCCAGCCCAGCAAACAATGCCATCTGTTGTTCCCTGGCTGGAAGTTCTATCCCAAAGTCTGCTCTGCTTCTATATTTAATTGTGAAGTTTCCTGCTGCCAAAAAAGAAAGGTCGTTTAAATTTGGCATCAGGGGGAAAAGGCAGAGAGAGAGGGAGATTGGATTTTTATTGTTACTGCAGGGAATGCTAAATTGGCTTAGTCTAATTGGCAGCTCTGCAGCCTGCCCTCCTGTGCAGGACAAGCCAAAGGGTGAAACCTTTGATCAGCACTCCTACTGCCACTTTGCATCCTCTCCTTGATGTCAGGGCTGCCTCTGCAGGGAGTCTTCAGCAGCTTTTCCTACCTTTGCTCCCACCAGTTCCCTGGATAGCTGGTTTTGGGGCAATGGCATGGTCCTCAGGCATTGGCACTCATGGCATTGTGCTGTGACCTTCTCTGAAGACTTCAGGCATTCACAACAGAGGAAAGTATTCACCAGCAACCTAATCTGTGTTCCTAGCCTCGGGGAAATGCTGAATTTGCACGGCCTTGACCAACCCACTGTGACTGCCAGCAAGGAAGCCAGTTGGAGTACTGATTTTTGGGCATTTGTCAACTGGCTTCTGGCTTGAGACCCACTAAACTAATTTCACTCAGACCACTTAGCAGCCATTAGCTGGTTGTGACATGACCTGTGATGGACTGCAAACAGTGACCTAGAGGAGAAAGCACTAATTTTATTATTTAACCCTTTGGAGAGTGGGGTGTTGTAGGATGGAAATGTACAGAGGAAAATAGAAACAAGTGCATGGAAGTCAGCTTGGTTTGTTGGCCAGATTTTATCCCTCCTGCTACTTCTATGAATGTCAGTTACTTAGTCAGCTACCTCAGGATCTAGATCTATGATATAAATGGATAAAACCTGCTAGTGAATTTCGGGTAGGGTAAATCTTTTGACTCTCCATCTTTGGGAAAGTGAGGATGTAATGGGAACCAGGCAATTAGTGCTGATTTCTGTAACAAGTTAAATCAAGTGTTTAACTTTGCAAATGTTTAAATTTTCCATCCATAGTGAACGTTATCCTAAACATGTATGGCCAAAGGGTAAACCCTATTATTTAAAACTTTGTTGTTTTGTTGGGTTTTTTTCTAAATTTTTAAAAAATTAACTCTTCCCTTTGATGGTTCAAAATGAAGGAGGGAATCTCAGTCAGCAGTTTCCCAACTTATTTCCAAAATGCCAACAAGTTGCAGAATCCTGTCTTCCCAGCTGTCTGACATCAATTGCACACCATGTACATCAAACCAAAGGCCAATGCAGGGCATGATTTGTTTAATAATGCACGAGAATTTCCCCTTTACACTGAAATCATAACCACAGTACTAGTCCCTCACAAACCCTCAGGGATGCTCGAGGCAAGTACCATATGTAAGGAGCTGGTATTAACATTCATCATAAATTAAGCTTCTTTCCCCTACATATGCCTCGTTCTTAAATCCTCTTTAACGAGAGATTTAAAAACATTTGAAAATGTCTGCCAGCTTTTTTCCTTTGCTATTAAGTATTCCCATTGTGCTGCCCTTGCCTTCTCAGAGGTCTGGCTCCCCATCTCCTTCACTGTGTGGAGCTGGTTGCCAGTCTGTATGTCTGGTGTGCCCATCACTGCCCTGTCTGGCCTTCTGCTGCTCCCTGGGAACAAAAGCTAGGATCCTAATCCCATCTGCCTGAGCATCTTAACACCAGATGTGTGTACTGCTACAGCACAGGATGTTTCCTGCAGTGTTTCCTGGGGCTGCCCTCTGTTTAGCTCTGTCACGGACGGAGGAGTGAGGGAGTTACACAGATCAAAAGCTGGTGGGTGGGAGATAAGCGACAGATATCGTATCTTAGAAGCATCTTTTCAGGTAGAGTTTTGCAGGGAGCTCTCCTAAGCTTTGTAGGTCCCTATGAGAGGCAGAGGGCAGAATCCCCCCTGCCAGGTTGCAGAGGACAGGCTGGGTTCACCCACACGGGTTGCTGGGATGGCTTCTTGCTTATGTAGCAGCACCCTGAAAGTGCTTCGGAATTAAGAAATATGGCCTTGCTTTTCTTCACAGCTCTTTCATACTCCGGAGCAGCTGGGTGGAACCCAGCAGGAAAAGGCAAAATCAATTTCGTCTTTCATGTCGTTGTTGTTTAACAGATGTATTCAGGATGCCACCACACCCTCCTCTTGCACAAATCCCTGTTGTCTTCCTGAACAGCTCATTAAAGTCATTAGCAGGCTTCAGGACAATTTTCAGCCTCTTGAAGAGTAGCTGTGCTTGCAGTTGGGAAGACAGCAGCAGTCCACGAGTTAAACTGCAATGAATCTGGAACAACACAGATCCAAAACTCAGGAATTTGATACACTTAAACATCTTCAGTGTACTTTGTTATTTACCATGCACAGCCTCTGCCAGCTGTAGCTGACTTTCTGTTTCAAGCTGGGAAGAAAAGAAGGGAATTTATTTTGTATTTATTGGAATTTCTGTTTCAGTGTATCCCCATAGCAGCAATCGTCCAACTCCTCCCATGCCCACAGCATATAAAACTGGCCACGCAGGCAGCACTGTAATGCAGTCACTGCTGTGAAACCGGGACAACCAGTGGTAGTTACTTCAGCGGGAAATTGGAGAGATTTCCTTCACTAGATCGGAAGGAACAGCCCTTAATTAGTACATCCCTGGGCGTACGGGAGGTTCAGCACAATTTGAACCGGGATATTCCCATCCAGCTATTATCTGAGGAGATACACTTAACAGAACTGTTAGTTTTCACATGAATATTATTACAGCACATTTGTGACTGAGTATAGGGAGTAAGGCCCTGGAGAAATGGGGTCGTGGGAGAAGATAAGGAACAGCTCTTCCGTGCTCTGTGTATTCAAAATTTGTATAGATAAAAAAAAAACCTTTCAGCTTCTTTTTTTCTGGTGTCTGGAACATTCCTCATACGCCAGAGAAGGCACGGCCGCTCACAGTGAAATTATTCAAGGGGCAGGTCTGCAGGTACCCGCTGTGCCTCGCTCGGGAGCAGGGGTTGGAAAACAGGGGTGGGATCAGAGGCACTGCTGTTTCCAGCTGCTCTTGCGTTATGTGAAAATGTTATTGTTTTGAAAAACGTTATTGTTTTGGAAAATGTTATTGTTTTGGAAAATGTTATTGTTTCTAAATGAGTTTCCCTGCCTCAGCCCGCGGGTGTTGCTGAAGGGAGCTCTTCCAGGTCCCCCCTGCTGCTCCTTCCAGATGACGGCACTGCCCCACGCGTGGTCCCCACGCAGGGACTGGACCCTGGCCAGGCTCCATCTGACCCCGGGCTGTGCCGCTCCCTGCGGGCAGCGGGACCCCGGGGGTGCGACCGGTGACCTCCGCATTCCCCACGCACTCAAATTCTGCTGAGCCCGGCGTTTTCACGCATCTGCCTGGATTTTTAGGAGAGTTTCGCTGACTTTCCCTGTCCCGCTGCAGGCGTGGGTGGGAGGTGGGTGGGTGACATCGCTCCGCGGGATGCCGATCCTGCGGGACACACGCAGCCGGGGGGGCGCTGACTCAGAGGGCAAAGGCCGGGGCAGACGGGACGGGTCCGTGCCGTGGGGATGGCACGGGTGCCTCCACACGAGCACGAGAGGCCGTTTTGACTCCCGGGCTCGGCCCCCGCGGGAGCCCAGGCGGTTCGGCCGGGTTGACCCGGCCTTTAGGACCCGGGACGTTACGGCTCGCACTGACCCCGCCCACAGGTCGCCTCTTCTTTCTCCTATTGGTCGCTGCTCCCGAAAGGGGCGAGGCGGAGAGGCGCGTCACGGGCGCGGCGCCCGCTGATTGGTGGTGGCGGTGGCGGCCGGCCCCGCCCCCGCGGTCCCACGCGCGGCCGGTCCCGCCCGGCGGGGACATTGTGCGCGGGGAGCGCGGGGGCTGCGCAACGCTCCGCGCTCCGCCGCCTCCGTCCCGCGTCCCTCCTCCAGCCCTGCCGCCAGCCCCGCGTCCCTCCTCCAGCCCCGCGTCCCTGCTCCAGCCCTGCATCCCCGCCCCCCGCGCCGGGGGCTTCGCCGCTCCCGGAGGTTTTGCCGTGGCCGAGAGAACGGTGAGTGATTCCCCCACGCCAGACCCGCTCCGGCCCCCTCCGAGCAAGGGGTTTGCTCGGGTGGATTGGGAGCCTGGGGGGCTCGGTGATGTGCCGGACCCCCCGAGTGCCGCCCCTCCCGGTACCGGCCCGGGGCTCGCCGGGATTCGGAGCATCGTGTGCCATAGGCAGGAGGCGGCAGGGAAGGGTTTAGAGAGGGGAAAGGCTTTTCTCTTGTAAAGGAATAAATAAATAATTAAAAATATTAAAACCCAGCTATTAATCTTTTGGATATGAAAGTAGAGTGGCGTTGCTTTTTGTTGTTTTGGGTTTTTTTTCTCTCGTCTCTCTTACATATATAAATATCTCGAAACTGCGCTCAGAGACACAACTTCCATGGCCTCTGATGAAATCGGTTCGAGCAGCCCTGTCTAGAGAAGTGAGCAGGTTTGTGTGAGTGACTGAGCTGAACTGACAGAGGAGAATAAATAGTTCTTGCTTCCATCGGTGTCCTCACAGTCCCCTTGACATTTAAAAAACTTAGAAGCCTGTTTGGTAGTTGTGCTTTTGTTTGGGTTTTTTTGTTGTTGTTGATGTTTGTTTGTTTGTTTTTTGGGTTCTTTTTACTTATTTTCTTTATCTGCTTATAGTTGTTCAGGTGGGGGGGCTTAGATCAGCCAAATCTGTTCTTGGAAAATCTGTCCTCAGCCTTTCATAAGCAAACAGCCGAGCGTTTCATACTATTGCTGTGGAGAGCCCCAGTGTCACGACTGTTTTCTGTTTTGCTTTCCTGGCAATGTCTGTGTGTGTTCCCTTGTGATCTGCAGGAGTGACTTCCACAGTCCAGGTGCTGTGCAGTCTTACCCTGAACAAACCTCCTCCTCTCCAGGACAGACCCCGAGCCAGAAGAGAAACAAGCAACTCTATAACCTTTATACTTTCGCAACTTCCCCTGTCTTTCCTTCTTCCTTCCTGTGTCTTGTGACCCTGGTTTTTATTGAACTTACCTTAGGAGCAAGCCGAGCTGTGTGTAACGCACCCCAGGTGTTCCTGGTGGTGGCCAGCTGCTGTTGTTGGCTCAGCTGCTCTGGTGACAGTCTCCTTCCAGAGTTCTGAGCTCTCCTGTATTCTCTGTCCACCTCTCAAGGGGTCTGACTCCTTAGAGGCCTGGGACCCTTTCTGGAGCCTCTCTGTTTTCCTTGTTCTGTTTGCTGCTTTGGATCAAATCTTATCTGAAAACACATTTTTGTCTCTTTTGTGACTTAAACCCCAACCATCTGCTCTGGTTTATCTCTGTGATAAGGCCGAGTAAAGCACTTGGGGAGGAGGCATAGGTGGAAGGGTGTGAGGTGGGCACAAGATTCTCAGGTCTAAGCTGAAGTGAAAATTGCTGCAGAAGCAAATTGGTTGCACCATAATATGGACATGGGAGACTGTAGGCAGCTTCAGCACAGAGGAACTTAAATTTCCCATCCCTTCTTTGTTCATTTTTTCAAGTATTTGAGGATTGTTATCTGAAGTCCTCCTGTCTCAGCCTATGTGTGCAGTGTGGTATCTCTCATGCTGTGCTTGGGACAGGTCCAAGTAGCTCAAGCAGAGAGGATGGTGTCTCAGATGTGCTTTCTGAGAGGAGATAAGGCCAGCTGAAAAAGGTTTGACCGAAAGAGCTAGGCAAAAGAAATTTGTGAAGGTGACAGCTTGGAAACAGATGACAAGATGTTGCGTGACATGTATGCCACATGTGTGAAAATGAGCACGTGTCTGATCTATGGTCCCTCCAGCTCTGGACAGAGTGCTGGACACGGTCTGGGGTGGGGACAAGGAGCGTGCACACTTCTGTGTGTACATATGCATGTGTGACTCAAGATGGCATTTTTGTGTCTGTGGTGGTAACCAGCCACTCCCCAAAGCCCGCCGGAGTTCAGGTCCTTCTTAGGAGTCAGAGGAGGTTCTGGGCAATGTTTAGGAGGTGGAAGAGTGAAACAGGAAGGGCAGGATGTGGCCATCTGTGGAGGTGGAAGAGAACAGGCAGCATGTTGCAAGGTGGGGAGGGAAGTGGCAGCATTACAAAAGAGCGTTGAGCAGTGCCTTGGCTTGGGCGCGAGTAGGTGGAGCAGGACAGGAAGAGCTGGCCCGGGGTGTCCACGGCTGCTGATGCTCAGGGACTGTGGAAAGGGCAGGTTTGAAGCAGTGTCAGCACTTGAACTGAGGGGTAGATTTACTCCCGCCTTTTACAGACTGTAATTGAATTGCAGGGAGTGTAGCTGGCACTGCTGAAGCAGCGGCTGCAGGAAAGCGCGCTAGGAAGCATTTAGCTGTAACAAGCCACCCCAAGCCCCCTGACCTGACCTTTAACCACCAGCACATTGGTCTGTCTGTGCTTATCAGCTTTATATCCCCGTAGTGACTATTAGTATCATTCCAGCCAGTACAGACAGCTCTGTCTTCCTTCCATCGCTCAAGCCTGGGAATGTTGCATGTGCTGTAACCACTGTCTACTGGCTGACCATTAGACTCTGCAAAGACTACCAGTTTTATATAGCAGCCTGTCAGATTGTGGTGAGGCAAATTTATTACTGTGCCACACTGGCAATCACTCTGGTTTGCTTGCAGTGTGTACACAGATGCCCAGGACAGCCTGGGCTGCTGCAGTGCTCCCACAGTGGCCCAGAACTTGCAGGCTGAGTGTGTGGTTTGATGCTGTGCGAGTACTGAAATGGAAAGATCAGAGATGGGTGTCAGATTTGTTCCTGCTGTCCAGAGGGCAATGAGCAATACCCTGTCTTGCAGTCCCAGACCCTTCAATATCTGTCAGTGCTTTACAATACAGTTGAGAACTGCTGTCCCCTGTGCCCATCAACAGCAGGGGCTAATTGGTTCGGAAGGCATGAGGGCCTCCCATCTCCATGGCTCTGAACTCCAGCCAGAATTGCAAATGAGCAAACCAAACCTAGCAGTTGTACCATGATCTCCTGCCTGGCAGGGGAGTGGGGAAGGCAAAACAAAACCCCAGCTTAACTGGCCAGGCCCAGAATTACAATCCTGCCCTGACAGCAGGCAGACAGACCTGTTTGGTATGAGTGTCCGTGGCTTATGGTTAGTGTGGCCACCGGAGCACTGGGCTCTGCCAGCCTCAGCGCCGGGAGCTGGGCACAGCACGCAGGGAGTGGGAGGATCTGGATACGATCTCTGGAGTCAGCAACTGCTGTGGTTATTCTGGTGGTAATTTGACGTGTACCACATCTCGTCTCCTAAACTCTCCCTGGGAAGTGGTGTGTGGTTCCTTGAAGTACCAGGGGCCTTTTGCCTGTGCAGCACGTTAGCAAGTTGGGTTGCTTGAAAAGGACTTTATCCTGCCCAGGTGGGGCTGGGGTAGACCCTGCGATCAGGCAGGCTATTTCCATTCTGGAGCCTTTTTGAGTGTAATCTGTGAGATGGGATTGGGAATGCTTGCCTCCTCTGCAGCCCCCCATTCATTCTACAGAGGGGCTGTGATTGATCTGGCAGAATGGGGTGTATTCAGGAGCGGAGCTGGAGGGCAGGCAGGGAGGACAAAACCCCACCGCAGCCTCTGAAATGAATCACAGGCTCTGAAAAGATCCGCTGGGGTTGAGGCGTAGCAATGAAAAGCCATTGTCTGGAGCCTGGACTGTGGCTAAAAGCCTTATTTACTCTGATTTGGGTAGCGGTTGTAAGAGGGTGTGGTATTCCCAGGAATGGCAAGGCCAAGTGTGCTTAATGATGAACAAGAACATTATTTGATTGCCTCACAGGTAGTTCAAGAAACTTTATGGAGTATCTCAGTTGCAGAATAGCAAGTCCAATACCTGATTTGCAAATAAAACTACATTTATTGTGTGCAAAGTGGATTTCCTATGGGTATTTTTATTGTGGTTGGAACATGATCGCCTTTGGCTCAGATTTGTTCATGTCATAGATTTGAGGCACTACTGTGCCTTCTACGAGTGCTTCTGCAAGACAAAACAAGAATCTCACTAATTGGTACAGATCGGCAATACTGGCTTTGTTTTCTGTGTTAAGTAGCATTCAGGAGATTCTTATGGTGGCTTTGGGCTCAGAGTGGGGCATGGGTTTAAAGGGAGTAATGGTGGGTACTAGTGAGAATGGGATATCAGGATATGAAACTCATACCGAGTTTCTGAGACTGAGTTTCAAAATGTTCAGATATGTACCCGGATCTTCTCCAGACAATCTGATTCCTGGAGCCTACAGAATTGGGCTTGGAAAACCTCCCAGTTTCTGTCTGAGCCAACAGAAGGAGCCTTTCACATGGTCTTTCTGTTTTCTGTCTAGGATGTACAGGCTAGACTAGGAAGTGAGAAAATGAGAAGAAATGATAAGGATGCCTTCCATTCTCGAAGGCTGGGGCAGGATCAGAAATTCTGCGCTGGGGGGTGTAGTCAGCTGCCTTTCCTTTGCTTGCCTATTTGCAAATATGATGAAACATCAAGAGTTTGTCAGGAAGGGCAAATCCAGAGCGATACCCTCTGATTCATGGCAGTTATGTTGTCTGAATTCCAGTGTGCAAAATCACAGTTGCATCTTTGCTGTGTTAGTCATCCTGAGGAGAACAAGAACAAATTTGGCTGACACAGGTAAACCACTAAATTCACCAGAATTGCTGGAGATGAACCCAACTTGTTAGACAGCAAAGTCTGCAGCCAGGCACGCAGGAGCATGGACAGAACTGAGAGCGTGCCTGGGAGATGATGTGGTGAAGGTCCTTTGCTGCCCACCTGGCAGCGGCCCAGGCTCCACACTCAGCGAGTGTGGTGCTGCACTAAATGCCAGGTGCTACTTAATTCCTTTCATCTCAAGCACTCTTTAAAGAAGGGCATTATTAGTATCGAGCACTTCAAGCAGCTCCAAGCTGTGAACATGACAGTCCACTGCGTTATGCAAGGACAGGAAAATCGTCTGAAAACATCGTTACATTTGTTCCTTCCCTCTTCTTGTTTTCTGTCTCCCTCCCCCGTCATCTTTTCCTGTTTTCTGCTGGTTTTTTTCTGCTTTTGAAGCTCAAGCAGTGTCTGAGTACGTGAATGCCTGCATGTAACAGATCCCCTTTCTCAAACCTTTTGATGGTCTCCAGTGCTGGGAAATCGCATCTGAAACAGCTGTATCTGGCTCTGTGTTTGACAGTGTGTTTTCTCACTGCTCTTTCTCCTAAGCAGCTTTGCAAGGAGCTCTTCCCTCTGAAGAAAACACAGTAGGTGACTTTATGTTTCTCTAAAGTAAAAAGGGGGAAGTTTGTTCTATACCAGTAATTTTGGCCTGTGATAGCGCTGCTGGCCTAAGCACCAGGTGGTGGAGTCCATGAAAGTGTTGGAAAAGTCCAGATATTTGGGATGAGGGAGCAGACGCGTTTGTAATGGGTAGAGAATTGATCCCGCTACTTTCAGGGAGAAGCTGAACTTTGACTCAGTTCAAGATGGTGTTTCACCCCACAGGGTTGATGTAGTGAAATGGAGATAAAATAAAAATGGATTTTAATCCTGTTGTCTCTGCCTGCTCAAGGTGGGTCTGCTCTGGTTTGGAAGGAGTGGGTCTAAGTTCTATTACAGCCCATACATGGAGGGCCTGTATATGTCTGAGTGCTTGGGAATGAATCTCAGCTGCAGCATGAGCAGCTTCTTCCAGGTCTTCTGAGCTGAGCCAGCAGGGAACCTCACTGCTTATTTATTTACTTATTTACATCTTTAAATAGTTCATGGTTGAGTGGGGCAAAAAGAAATGCGTTCTGGTTTCTGCTTCTCTGATTGGCAAACAGAAAGCCCAGCTTGGGATCATGGGATTTGGGTTCCTTGTTGGTGTTTAGCCAACCTTTACAGTCTTGGGAGAACACATATAAATCCTGTAGTTTTGGCCTTTTTAGCAGAAATTATTCTTGATCCCCTGAAGTCCCACTGGGGCACATATTCACTCTCAAATGTCCTCTTGAAGGAAGCAGGATCTCAGCTGGTAATTCCCTGCAGATAGTGAATGAATTTGCAGATTTGTGGAGAGGCTGCTCGTTTGAGATGGAGGGGAAGCCTCAAGCCCAGCTAAATATTGTTGATGTATCACTAGTCCTTTTGAGCTGTCCTCACGTGTGCAGTTCTTTTGTGGCTGATGCAGCTTCAAAGTGTCTGTCTAGGAGGTGCTTGGATTTTTCAAGAGGTGATAGAGTGTTTCCTAAAGTTCTTTAAACGACCCTTTCTAGCAGGGCTCAGACATGATGACCCACCAGCCTGGGAGGGAGAACCTTCTGCTGGGGCATGATTTGGAGGAAGCAAGAGGCTCTTGGATAGGAGAGCTGTGCTTCTTTGAGTGGGAGTTTGGCCAGCTCTGTGCTTTTGGATTTTCCCCTTGTCTTTTCTAGTTTTGTCCTGTCCAGGGAGATTGCTGGGGTATTTTCTTCATCAGCTGAGATTCGAGGGGTCTTTTCTCCCTGAGCCAACTCCTTCCCTCCTTCAGGGTTGCTGTCTGCCCTGTCTGGGTGAGTGGAATGATTTTCAAAGCATCCTTATCTTGCTCTGCTGGAAAAAGCCTGTCTTTCCTATCCTGGCTGTACAAAGACTGCAGACAGCCAGGGGAATACTACAGCCAGCAGACATCATTGGATAGCTGTCAAAAAGCTGATGCCCCTCTGCCCTCATCCATATGGAAGAAGGATTATCATCTGCCTCTGCGTGCAGTTAAGATCCTTTTAAAAGGTTATGCAGTAGATATTTATTTTTTCAATAACTGCCTTTCGAAGTTAAAAAAAAAAATGAATGCAGTGTGGAGAAATCCAAGCCCCAGTTTGTTCAGGTCATGCCTTCTGCTATTCTCATTGACACAGCTGTTCCAGCACAGTTTCCTGCCTGATGGAAGATGCAGCTGGGAGCTCCGATAACCCCTGAGCGCTCACAGAGCCGGTGGGAGCTTGGCAGGAGCCACTGACAGGTTGCTTTGAGTAAAATACTCCTCGTTCTGAGTGGCTCTGCTTTTTCTCTCTAGCTCAGTAGTTGGGTAAGGGAAGTAAGGAATGTGGTAGGGGCCAAATTCTGCTCTGCATGTGTCTGCCTCAGAGAAGTGCACATGTCATGGGTTCAGCCTGTTCATTGCCGCAGTTAAACATTGCTTAAATCGAAGCACACTTTTGTGCACATCATGAAATTGTAGGAGATCATTTACCTACAGGTTTCTGAGGTTTGTAAGCTGCTAGATTTTGGAAGAAACCCACCAGATGAAATAGCTGCTGCCTGCAGTTTCTGTTTGTCTGATAGGGGTGAGATGATGCCAAGGTCTCTGGTAGACTGAGAAATGCGGTGAGGTGTGTTTATGAGGGGAAGAATTAGTACCTGACACTTTTCTGCTTGTGCCACTATGGCAGGATTCAAGGAGCCCTCAGAAAAAGCTGTCTGGATGTTGCTGAAAACCACAAGCAAGGCTGGCTGGTGAGATGGCTTCACCGCAGAGTCCAGAGGCTGCTTTAGTTGCAGTTTAGTGGTCCGTCTAGCCCTGCTCATTTGTGACCAGTAGCATCCAGTGTCATAACCCAGCTCCAGGAGAGGCCAAGTAAAGGGGCTGTGACTGTGACCTCTTTAGGTTTCAGACTTGAAGGTGCACTGGGGGTCAGCTGATGCTTGTAGTGGGACAAGGTGATGTGAAGAGCAGTGCTGGAGACTGAACTGGAACCTGCCAATTTATTCCCTGAATGTTGTTCAATACACATAAGATAGAAATATTGTTTGCTAACAAGTTCCCTGTGCTACATGTTTGATGGTAGAAGCCTGAGATTTTATATATATATGTGTGTGTGTGTGCACAGTATATGTATCTGTATGTGTATATATACATAAAATGGCTGTGCTGCGGCTTTTATATAGACATTTTAATTTCTAAATTACGTGTTTCTTCTATTCTGAGTAGTGATTTTTTAATCTTAGTGTCAGAAAAATCATTGCTGCCTCCCTGCAATCCTTGTGTTTGTTTCCATAGCTGTCCTGTATAAATTGCTTCATTTTTTGTGCATAAGCAAATCAAAGGGTAGCACTGAGTAGCTGACCTGAGCTGTGAGCAAAAAAAGCAGTGGCAATGGCAGGGTGGTTTCTGAGGTTGTAGGAATAGGAACGTAAATCAATAGCTTTTAGCAGACTCATAAATGTTTCATTTGTATTCCTCGCTTTGGCGTTGGCATGGGAATCCATATAACCTCCTAAATTAGTGTTGTTCCTGCGCTGGGTGTAGATGTTGGAAACATTTCCTTGAGATGCACTTAAAAGTGTTGTTCCATAATGGCATTTTCCTTCCTGTTTTGGAGCCTTGATTCTACACAGCCTTCAGTCAGGAGTGAAATGAGCTTGTCAGCCTCTACCCCAGGCTGCAGGGATTTTGGTGATGGCATGTACATATCCAGCCCGATTACCTGCGTCAATGCTTCTGCCACGACTCAGAGGCTGAGCAGGAATTGTGGCTGCTTGGGCAACCTGTCATTTCTGCATGGAGAAGCACAGAGATTTTTCCCTGGACTATGACACAGCCCTAAGGAACGAGTGAGGCCTTGGGAAGACCAACCTCAATAATTCATGGCAGCAGGTGGGGAAGGAGCGACATACCCACAACTGTTGTCTAATTTGGACTCTTTTGGAGGTGCTGGAGAAGCAGGGGTAGGAAGCACATGAGCAGAGCCTGAGTCAGGCAGCTTATCTGGCCATCCGCCTCTGCTTGAGGTCATCCACCCGTGGAGTGTGGGAGGGTTGTGCAGCTCCAGGTCACTGCCAGGTCAAGGCTGTGACCTGCAGCAGCCTGGGAGCGCTGTGTCCGTGCTCCCAGCATTTCGTGGTTTCCCCTGAGAGCCCCCCCACCCAGTGCTGGGCTGGGGTGATGGAGAGCTCAGCCTGGCTGGGGAGGATAGGGTTGAATTGCAGCCCTTGTGTTTGCAGGGTAAAAAGGCCCTTGAGAAACCTCAGGTTGTGAAGAGGAACTTAAAAAAAACCAAACAACATCCAACCAACATCAGCCCATCTGAAAAACCTTCCCCAGCTGCCTGGCAAATAGCGGATTTCTAAACATTGCAGTGGCTGGAGTGGAGGTAGAGCAGGATGAGCCCATTTTTCTCTTTTTTGGGGTTCATTTTTCAAACCTCGGGACAGTTGTGCTTTGAACTTCAGTACCGACTTTCTCCTGTAAGAGAGGGCTGTTTGCATACCTGTCTGTCTGCTTTAGTCACACAGGGAACAAAATACAGCTGGCTAAAATATTTTGGAGTAAATTACTTGCATTTTATAATCTAGGTAGTATTAATTCGATTACTCCAAAGGAGTATTCTTCTACAGGCAAAGAACGGTATCAGGTAGCACTTAAATGAAATAGTAGCTAATAAAAGCCTTGTGTTTGCTTCTTCCTGTCTGGTAAAAGGCGTAATTGGGCTGTCTCTTTTGTTTTACTCTGATGTGAATTTGTCCTGCAAAATGTTTAAATCATATGAAGGGTGTAGTGAGTTTCATCATCAAAAGCTACAACAAATGGCTTTGGTAAAATTTGTTCAAAACTTTTGACTTGTGCTGGTAGTTAAATATTCCATAAATAAAACCTCTAGCAATTGCCTTTCCTAAACCTGCAGCAATCTATATGAAAATCAGAAGCCAGACTGGATTTCTGCTGAGCCAAGAACAGACCGATGCCCTTTATCCTGGATAGTCTGCTCTCTCGATGCTGTTTGCTAAGGAAAAATAACTCTTCTGTGGTTTGCCAATACCCTCTAGGGGCTGTTGGGGCAATCTACCGCCAGGTTTGGGGGTTGATTGCTTCACTTTGTTCCTCTGTTGCTGAAACCAAAGTGGAGAATTCCCTCCTTCACCCTGCTTTGCCTTCTCACGCTGTTCAGCCTGAGTTAAATTTTTTGGAGGATGTGAGGGTGCAGGAGCACGGGCTCTGCAAGTCGGGGTGCAGGAGCACAGAGGTGTCAGCTGGTGCCTCACGCTTGAGGTCCATTGGCAGTGTACCAGGGTTGGATAGCAAATGCACATGTTCTCCATGCCACGCATCAGTAAGGACAAGGGAATAATGGTTTTCCTGTTTGTTCTCTCTCCTGCAGGCGAGAGCTCTGCCATCATGTCAGTCAGTGTCCATGAGAACCGTAAATCCCGGACTAGCACCGGCTCCATGAACATCTTGCTTTTTCACAAAGCTTCCCACCCAGACTGTGTCCTGTCCCACCTGAACACCCTGAGGAAGCACTGCATGTTCACCGATGTCACCCTTTGGGCAGGAAACAGGTCATTCCCGTGCCACCGGGCAGTGCTGGCTGCCTCCAGCAGGTACTTCGAGGCCATGTTTAGCAACGGCCTCCGGGAGAGCCTGGATGATGAGGTGAACTTCCATGACAGCCTCCACCCGGAGGTGCTGGAGCTGCTGCTGGACTTTGCCTACTCCTCTCGGATCATTATCAATGAGGAGAATGCTGAGTCCCTCCTGGAAGCTGGAGACATGCTGCAGTTCCACGACGTCCGAGATGCAGCGGCCGAGTTCCTGGAGAAAAACCTCTACCCTTCCAACTGCCTGGGCATGATGCTGCTCTCAGATGCTCATCAGTGCCGACGGCTCTATGAGCTCTCCTGGAGGATGTGCCTGGTCAACTTCGAGACTGTTCACAAGAGTGAGGACTTCAACAACCTTTCCAAGGACACTTTGCTGGACCTCATCTCCAGCGATGAGCTGGAAATTGAGGATGAAGAAAAGGTCTTTAAGGCTGTCATCCAGTGGGTGAAATATGATCTGGATGAACGGAAGGCTTATCTCCCAGAGCTTCTGAGGAATGTTCGTCTGGCTTTGCTTCCTTCTGAATGCCTCAAGGAAGCCTTGGCTTGTGAGGACCTGATCATGGTAGATGAAAGGAACAAGCTTGTCTTGGATGAAGCTATTCAATGCAAGAAGAAGATCCTCCAGAATGATGGAGTCGTCACCAGTCCCTGTGCCAGGCCTCGCAAAGCTGGGCACACCTTGCTGATCTTGGGAGGACAGACCTTCATGTGTGATAAGATTTACCAAGTAGACCACAAAGCAAAGGAAATTATCCCCAAAGCAGACCTGCCGAGTCCACGGAAGGAGTTTAGTGCCTGTGCCATTGGCTGCAAAGTGTATATCACTGGAGGCAGAGGCTCAGAGAACGGGGTCTCAAAAGATGTGTGGGTGTATGACACTGTGCATGAGGAATGGTCCAAAGCTGCCCCAATGTTAATTGCTCGGTTTGGACATGGCTCGGCCGAATTGGAAAACTGTCTGTATGTGGTTGGTGGACACACTGCAGTGGCTGGAGTCTTTCCTGCATCTCCTTCTGTTTCCTTGAAGCAAGTGGAGAAGTACGATCCCATATCCAACAAATGGACAATGGTGGCTCCTTTGAGAGATGGGGTGAGCAACGCTGCGGTGGTGAGCGCCAGGCTCAAGCTTTTCGTCTTTGGTGGGACCAGTATTCACCGGGACATGGTGTCCAAAGTCCAGTGTTACGATCCAGCTGAGAATCGATGGATGATCAAAGCCGAATGCCCGCAGCCCTGGCGCTACACGGCGGCCGCTGTCCTGGGCAGCCAGATTTTCATCATGGGAGGGGACACGGAGTTCACGGCGGCGTCCGCGTACCGCTTTGACTGCGAGACCGACCAGTGGACGCGCATCGGGGACATGACGGCCAAGCGCATGTCGTGCCACGCCTTGGCCTCGGGGAATAAACTCTACGTGGTGGGGGGTTACTTCGGCACTCAGAGGTGCAAAACGCTGGACTGCTACGACCCTACGTCAGACACGTGGAACTGTATCACAACGGTGCCTTACTCGCTCATCCCCACAGCTTTTGTCAGCACCTGGAAGCACTTGCCGTCATGATGAGGAGCAGCGCTCGGGGGCTTGTATCCAGGAGGTCAATAAGGTAAGGGTCTCCTCCTCTTAAACTGAAACTTGTTGCCTTGCCTCAATTGCGGCTGCACCCACTGCGCCGGAGTCACGGGTTCCAGGTTGGTCATGAGGTTGTTTTATGGGCAGGGAGCATTTAAAGGTGTGATGCAGAGACACGAAGCAGTAGCCAGTCCTGCAGTGCTGTAAGCCTAGCTGCCTCCCAGGGTTCTCTTATTTCCAGTTGATCCTCCCAGCATCTTTAGAGATACATCTACATTGATGGTTGCAAGCAGGCCATGGCTCCTCTCCCTTTGCTCCAAGGTGGCTGGATGTGGCAGAGTCACCCTTCTGTGGGTGGATGGGTACAGCAGGGCAGATGTGTCCACACCTGTTCTCATGGCTCTCACCGCGGAATACATCCTGTCCCCGTGCAGTTGAGGGAGTTGAGGTTTCCAAAAACACTTGAAGGTGAGTCCTGGGAGATACCAGGGCCACAAGTGCTTTGAAAGTGTCAGAGTAGTTCAGTATTTTTGCTGATTTTCTGGGTGATTTATTCAGAACTGATGAATATGTAGACAAGTGACCCTTGGAATACTGGCAGATCCTGGATCTCTTTTTATGCTCTGTATTTACATTTCAGTGGGTAGCAGGAGCAAAAGCTCAGAAGCCACGATGCATTTGATGGTCCTGGTGTTTATTTATCATCCAAACTGTTGCTTGTTAAATCAGAACTTCTGAGACTTCTCTGTAAGACCTGAGTGGGAGGGAAGGGGTTTTGTAACCAGAAGAAGAATGTGTTTATCAGTGTTTTGTGGTGTGTGAGAGTAAGAAAGTTGGTGGAATCTCACGATGTCCTGTCTCATTCTGGTGCTTCAGTTCTCACTTGCTCAGGGAAGGTGCTACTGTAGTGCCACTGGGATGGGACTGCTCGTTCCTCCTCTCTCCTCCCCAGTGGGATGTTTGGTTGCCACTCTGGTTCCCAGTGTGGCTCCACAGAGCTTTGCAGGTCTTCACCACTCTGCTGAGATACAGCTGTCCAGGCAAAGGCCAAAAACTCTTCTCACCTTGCCTTGTAAAAGCAGATAGTGATATGGGCAACAGTTGGATAGCATCATCTCCCCAGAAGTCTGTAACACCTCTTCTAGCTCAGTCTGCAGGTTTCACAGAGCCAGCACCACAGAAAGCCCTGCTTTGGTGGTCGGAGCCTACATCCCAGCCAGCTGAAGGAGCTGGTATGCGTGTGGGATTGACAAGCTTCACTTACAGTTTTATTTGGAAAGTGGGGACTGTGGAGAGGGAAATTCTTCCACAGACCCATCAAAATCCACTTCACTTAACACAGGGAAGAAGGAATGCTGCCCAAACCCTCTAACACCCTCTCACTTCCCTGCTTCCCACTTGGTGTGGTTGGCACGCCTGGGAATCGCCCAGTGGGTGAAATTGCTGGCACCTCCCAGTAATCATTTCTTTTGATGCCAGCTGGGAACCAAGGAGGAGTTCCTGGCACATCTGCTGGTTATTTGCCCAATGTGACCACCTGCTTTTCTCAGGTGGGAAAAAATCACCCAGGGCCTTTCACTCTGGCCTTTGTGAAACACCTGGTTTAAACATGGGTTGGACCATCATGAAGGCAGGGCGAGAGTGGAAAGGGTTAAAATGAGATCTGAGAGTGTTCCCAACACTGGAAGATAATGACCTTTCCAAATTCTACTCCTCAGGCGTTGCCTAGCATCTGTCACAGTGGCTCAGTAATCTAATTAACTGCCACTTGGCTATTAAATATTGCAGCAAAGAGTGTGAGGACTCTATCATTTTCAGCTCAGGTCAACCGGGCCTCTCTTTAAGAGCCATCCTAGAGCTGAAAATTAATTTTCTCTGGTAGCAGATGCATCTGAATATTAAAGCTCAACACCAGCCATGCTCCTGGGAATAGGATAGGGAATAGTTTGAGGAGGGAGTTGATTCTTCAGCCACTGAATAAAAAAGTCTCTTTAGTCACAGTGATGTTATTTTCCTCTCCTGCTCTTTTTCCTCCGTACTATATTTGGTTTGTTCAGACCTAATAAATAGCTTTGGGGAGGTTGTGTAGATAGGTTTCCCCCCCTGTAACCTGGAGCCTGACACAGCACAAGAAAACTAGGAGCTGTAATATACCAACCTGCAAATTAAACTGGTGAAAAGTCAGTGTAAGGGTTTTATGTGCTTTTTTGGCTTGGCGTCTACTCTTCGGTTAAAAAAAGTATTTAAAATATACACGAGCTCTTGCCAGAAAGAATGTCTCTCCACGTGATTTTTCTTTAGGGTTTTTTTGGAGGTTTTTTTTTTGTGCTTATTTGTTGTTGTGGCCTTGGCCACTGTGACAGCTCCTTACATGAAGTGCTAGGAGGGGGAGTGAATGTCTCTGATGTGCATGTGTTGCAATGCTGCACCACCCATGTCCCATGTACTTGCCTTGGCTGTCCTGGCTGTACTTGGGTTAAAACTGGGCTCAGGAACTGGGGTAACTGCCTATGGGATCCTGTGACTACACCATTGTCCTGTAGTAGGTCTGGCTGAGGGATCTTTTGACTTGCAGCTCCCACCATGGAAGGTCTCTGCTGCAACATCTGGATAGGCCCTAGGGGATCCTTCTGCGAGTAGGAACACCCAGAAGGCAGGCTGGCTGTGTCCAAGTGTGCTTTGGCAATACTAACCCTATGGGTTACCCCCTCAGATGGAGAATGCTCAGGAGAAACCATTCCTCAGAGCAGAGCAAGCTGGGCTGGTGAGAAAAGACTTGGGCAATCACATGGCAGGAAACAGTACTTTGTACTCATGGAAAAAACAACCTCTTGCCTATAAACTGGTCCCTGAAACCCAAATAATCTGTCCTCAGCAAATGTTGATCATAAACCACCCAGCCTGCTTTTCATTTAAAGCATAAAGCTGATCAGCTGGAAATGTTTCCTTGAGGGCACGGCCTTTGCCCTTCCCAGCTGGAGCTAAGGCACCTTTCGGCAGAGGTCCCAGCGGCCCTGCCAAGGAGGCTGTGTGACATTAATTTAGTGCTTATTACCTGCAGTTAATTCCAGGGATCAGGCGTGATTAGCAGTACGAAACGTGAAAGCCTGGTCTCCTCCCACCCGTGGTGGTGGAGCCGTGAGGAGGCAGAACATTAGAAAAGGGAAATAAAATACGGAGCACTCGGCTAATAAAGACTCTCAGTGTTTACAAAGACAAGCGCAGCCTGGCCAGGAGCCCAGAGGAGGATGCTGGGTGGTCTGTCACAGTCTGTGCAGTGACAGTTGATGGGCACAGCTCTGCACCTCCCCGGAGGTGACTTTGGGCTTCACCAGGAACAGGTTCTCCAAGCTGCCTGTCTCCACATTAGAAGTGGCTTCTCCAAACTGTCTGTCCTATGTGACGCTCTCATTTTCGTGGGGCAGAGTCACAAGTAGGAGTGGGACAGTCGCCTCAGATTGCATGGTCCAGCCAGGGAAGGTGGATTGGAAAGGGGAGTCACTGCATCCCTCTGTGCTGCCTCCCGAGCCTCAAATGCTCCCCTGGGGGGGAGGTGTTGGAATTCCCATCTCAAAACAAATGGGATGAGCCAAACCCCATCACAGTGAGAAGCCAGGGGTTCCCCTGGGCAGTTCCCCCCTGCCCAGGGGTTCCCATTCTGGTGCTTTTTAGCTCCTCCAGGATCCTCCTCACAGTCTGGGCTGTAGGGAGGGGAGGCTGGTAGCCAGGCACTGCTCCGACAGTTATTCCTGGGACTCATCCAAAAGCTCAAAGCCCATTTTGTGGCTCCCACTGGAGCCCTTTGGTGGGATTAGCTCCTGTGAGGGCTATGGGCAGCATCAGCAGCTGGTACCTGCTGTTGGGTGGGTGCTGAGCGACCGAGGCTGAGGTTTCTAAGGGTGTTCTGGCACCTAAAATGAAGTTTGGCCCCAAAGCTGCTGCAAGGATTTAGACCACATGTCAGGCCCTGAACTGTATTCTGATACCACTCACACTCTGTCAAATCTGTTCAGTGGCTTTTCCTGATTATTATATTACATCTTAGATAACAAGCTTTTGCAAAGACACATTTAGTGCTGCCTGGCGTGGCTCCCTTCCACGTGCAGCAGTGCCCCGTCAGCTTTGACCTTGCAACAATCACAGGATTTTGTTGCCATGCATCATTCTCGGCTCTATCGACAGAGCCTTGCTCACAGAAGGACATCTTTCCATGTGAAAACCTTGTGTACCTGCAAACAGCAGTCTAAAAAATGCCCAGGATAATCTCCTGGCTCCCAAACGCTGCTGCTCACCTGCGTGCTGCTGGGGTGGTTGCTTGCAACCTGTTGCAACCTCACTGGAGTTGCCAGAACAAAGTCACAGCTGGTTTCTCTCGGTGGCTCCTAGGGAAACCCATTTGCATGTGTATAATAGCAAGGCTGGATAAACAGGGATTGCAGATTTTTTTGCCGCTGCTGCTCTTTCCAAGCGGCTGGTTGTCTCTGAAGCCAGTTTATCAGGCAGCGTTGGAAGGGAGTGGCTGGCCTGGGGAGGAAAGTCGATGAAAATCAGGGTTTTCCTAACCCTGGGCAGATGGAAACATGTGCAGTCTGAGCTAGGCCCCAGACTGGATTAATCAACCCCTTGGAAATGTCAGTGATACAGATGTTTTTGGAGGAACCTGTGGAAAAAGAGAAAAAGGGTCTTTTTGTTTTGTCTGTTCCAGTCCTTGGGCCCTCCTCCCTGCCAGAAAATAAAAAAAGGCTAAAACTTCTTTTTTTCTCAATTTTTCATTCCCTTGCCATGTCCACAAAAGTTCCCTGCCTGTCTCCAAGCCCTCCCCAGCTGAACACCCTCTCTCTCCCCTCTCATGCTCAAGCAAAGCACACTCCAACTCCCAAACAAGCCAGCTGCTTTCTACCTCCACTCATTTCTGGGATTTAGGGTGGGGGTTACCCCAGTAACTGCCAAAACTCCCCTGTGTGGACTGAGCCAAGCATCTCACCGGTTAATGAGCTTTCTCTTTCCTTCCCCAGATGCCAGAGTCACATCCATGTCCCCTCTCTTGCAGCTGGAGCCGACAACACTGTGACTGAGTCCCCTTCTGTCATCCCGCACAAGACTCCAAGGCAACTTTCACATCCCTTCCCGGCACCAGGAGTGGGAGGCACAGCCAGACCCTACGCTGGCATCGCATCACGAGGCCACCAAGGGCCACTCAGCGCCGCCACTGGCCGTCACGCAGGGATGGCACAGAGCCAGGAGCACCGGCTGCAAGGCAGGAGCTGGGCACGAGGGGCGCAAGGATGGCTCGTGGGCACCACTGGGCCAACAGCACCAGAGAGATGGAGGCTGCATCCCTCAGCAAGCACTGCTGGGCAGCCCGTATGTGCTTTTTCTTACTCAGCTGGGGGGTTAGGAGATTTTTTAATATTTTTTTTTTAAGGCAGCAAACTTGCTATTGGCGATGCTTGCTGCTTGGGTGACTTGGAAGTGTTTGTTAAGGGGAACAGGGGTGAGAGCACCTGGACCTCCCCGTCCTCTGGCTGCTCGATGGAGGCGATGGCTGTTGAAACATTAAAGCGTGGGAGCTTGGAGCGGCTGCCAGCAGCACCAGGTACTGCGGTGAAACAGGGCAGGTGCCTTTTGTTTTGCACTTTGGGCCTTTTAAATTGCCCCCCCCCCCCTTTCCTCGCTGCAGCCGGTTGTGATTTGGTTGGAGGCTGAGTAGCTCCCCACACACAGCTGCTGGGGAGAGCACAGCAGCTCTGTTAGTGTGCCAAGGCACCGGCACCGCTGCTCAGATATTCACCAGATAAAGCCCACTGTGTGCTCAGAGCCGGTCTGCTGAGCTTCCCTCCGCGTGGGTGAGGGTGTAATTAGCACAGGAGCAGAAATAGGGGTGCAGCTCGTGCCTTAGGAGGGGGCATCTTGCCACCAGCGAGGCCTCAGAGAGAGAGCAAGTGGATTAGGGGAGCATGGCAGGGTGGGCAGGGGAGGGATCCCCCTTCTTCCCATGGCACCCCACATCCTGGCTTCACCTTGCAGAGGTGTGAATGTTTCTGCCTGCCAGTGGTTGGGCTGAGGCTGCCCCAGGTTATCCACACATGCTGGCTGTGGACTGTGTTTGGGATTATGCATCCAAGAGCTGTCAGCCAGCGTTGCTCCTAACTCATGCTGTGAAGGAGGGCACATGGATTTGGGATATCAAAACAGGGATGCAGCTCCTGACTGGCCACCGCCAAGGACTGGTCCTGCACCAGCCCAGCATCCCACTTCCCTGCACAGCAGATCTTACAGATGCTCCAGGCTTGCCTTTTGCCCCTGGATTAGGCTGAGCTGTAGCCTGGCCAGCTGAATGATGCAATGCTCTGTGAAGCCTTGACACGGCTTCAAACAACAAAGGTCTTTTCAGAGCAGCGGGCGCCCGTTGCTGCTGGGGAGAACACACGTTTTGCACAGCCAGTCTGCGATGCGCTGAATGACGTTTATTTACATTTTCTAGTAATTCTTTTTTTTTTTTTTTCCCCCCTTCAGCTGCTTGTGAACTTTAATAAAAATGATGATCTGGGAAACCGTTTGTGTGTTTTTCACAGGAGTCTTCATTCTTAAGTAAGTTGGATTTAGGTCTAATAACAGGGCTGGGGACTAATAACAGGGTTGGCACTTGGTAGGGCGGTTCACAAACAGCCTCCGAAGCAACCAGCCTGGCTGTAATTATTATTGCTTCAGCGCTTGGGAAACTGAGGCACAATGTCAATTGTCTTGTCCAAGGTTAGTGGTAGATCTGGGAATAAAGTCCAGGACTTCTCGTGTCCTGAGGACATCACGTGTCTCAGGCTTCGTGGCTGCTTTCGCCCAGCTTGTCCGTGTCATGATTTTAGGAGAACTTGCAAGTCTGCAATGGTAATAATACCTGCCAAGTAGGTTGAGGGGCCCAACAAAGACACAGCCATACTCCTGCAGGGAAAGCCAGTAATTTCTAAGGAGGATGAAGAATTCATACTTCTGTTTTCCTTATTTGCCTTTGCTTGGCTCCTGCAGCTCCCAAGAAAGGGGCCCATTGACAGGAGAGACGGAGCTTTCCAGCTGGAAACTGGAACCCTGTCCATGCTTCTCCTCTGTGTGCATCTCTCCCCATCCCAGAGGAGCAGGGGACTGATCCAGCCCTGCTCTGGGAACTCAGGCCCCTGCTCAGGTCTGGGACCATGGGAGCATCGCTCAAAGCAGTGAACGGCACCAGGCAAACTCGCATTCACCTCCTCTTATAGCAGGGGCCAGTTGGGTTTGGGAAGCAAAACCTCCTATGGATGTTACACACAAAGGGATTTAAAGCCTAAATTTCAGAGCTGTAAAGGACACAGAGAACATGTCCTCCTGCCTGCAGGAGCTGGATAGGCAGCAGCATTAGCTGACATGAGCTGAGCAGATACAAGTATAAGGCTCTATAGAAAAAGCTCATTAAAGAACCCTTTGGGAAACCAATTCAGGGTAGAAATTACTGTTTGATGAGCAGGAGGGGGGGAAGAGAGAAGGGGTGTGTGAATGAAATTGTCTATAGTTTTGTTGATTCAGGTTTTATATGTGACTGTGGGACTTTAAATAGCAGCTGGGGAGGCTTTGCAATGGGCTTGCTTTGATATGAGCCGTGCAGAGACCTGCTCTTTTGTATTTATTCTGGAGCTTTCCTGAAAGACAATTCAAAAGCCATCAGCAGCTGCTGTGACAGCAGCGACCTGTTGCTATGGAATTAAATGCAATGAGAAATACAAAGGTTTCTTGGTTAGCAGCAACAGAGTAAAAGGGGAGCAGGAGATGGAAATGGATGTAACAGTCAGAATACAGCTACAGGGCTGGGGTTTAAAAGGGAGGTACAGGGGCAGAAATGTAAACCTGATTTGTTTTCCTTTTTTAAAAGGGCTTTTTCACCATCTCAGCAGGTCAGGCACAGCTTTGTCTGGGAGCGAGCACTTGGGAAAGAGTCCTGTCTGGTGGTGTTACAGGGATTGTGTGTTCCCAGGCTCCTGGGAAACATGCCCACAGGCTATAGCCAGCCCTCCCTGCGGGGTGTCAGAAGCTCAGACATCTTCCCCATGAGGTGCCAGGAACCTGGCATGGAGATCCCCTAGAGGGACAGGGGGGCTTGTCCCACGCCTCCCTTGTTTTGCGGGGCCCAGTCCCATGGGAGAGCCTGGGCAGGACACAGCTCCACTCCGCCCATCCTCTGGCCCTGCCTGAAGCCTGCCCATGGGCTCTCTCCTTCTCAGTTCCCCAGCTCTGTAACAGGGTGCTTCTCACTCTCCAAAAAGCCCTTGGGAGGAGAGGACAGGGAGATGCTCAGAGATGGAGCTGGGCAGGCAGCTGGCAGGATCAGACCCCTCCTGGGCCCAGGCCTGGGGACTTTTCATCCTGAGGGACTGACCATGGTGAACCTCCCTGGTCGCAAAAGGCCGATATTCCAATGTCTTCTTTAAATAAATCTCATAGTGCCTTATTGGTTTTTAAATATGCATTTTCCCAGCCTGACCCCAGCTGCCCTTGAAATAATACTGTTGTGCAGTGAAGCCCTGCAGGGAATTATCTTCTGAGCCTGCTCTCCCTTTGTCATGAGAGTCAATTAAAAGCAGAGTAGCTGGTGATTTAATAGCTTCGGTGTCTGAGGAAGCCCCACATCCATCCAGAGGCCAACTCTGGCATTTAAACACATAATTGGAGTGGAGGAGTGGTTTTTTTCCAGTCGTCCAACATGCTTTCAAATTCATCCATGTCTATACAGAGCACTGAAGCCTCGTGTCCTTGGCTTGTCATCTTCTGCACATTAATTAATACCCCAGCATTGCATGTTCTCCCTGCAATATATCCCCATGTCAAATTGTTTTCCTATTTTCCCATGCACCTTTTCCCTTGTGGAAAACCCAGCACATTTTAAAGTCTCAGGAGAGGGCCCAGGCTCATAAAATGCCATGCATCAAAATGCTGCTCAGTAAGTAGTGTTTGAGTTAAGCTTCCAAGAGCAGGAGAAACCATTGCCCCCAGCTCCCCATAACCAACTGGAAGTTTAAACTGGCACCAGTCCCTCTTGCTCCAGTGCAGAGCAGGAGCCCTGTGCCCTCCAGGCACAAGCAGCAGTGCTGGGGGCCCAAGGTGGGAGCCAGCAGCAGGGACTCCCCGTGGGAGTGAATAACCAAGACTGAGCTCATTTATTCTTCCTTCCTCACAATCTCCCTTTTCTTTCCATTTCGCCACCTCCTTATTTAACATCCTCAGCCGCTGTGCAGAACCCTCACCCTGTTTGCAGCAGTGTGACCTACTTTACCACCACGTCCCGACTTCCTCACTGAAATTGCGAGCTCAGAGCCCACCCAAGCCATTCAGCGTTTCTCAGCTGAATAACAGATCCAATTAGGTGGAAAAAGCCTGGCTTTTCATGCTGTCAGTGCCTGGACATCTCACTTCCCGCTGCCCCAGCACACGCGGCACCACTCATGTTCACGTCTTGCAGGCATCGCAGACAAGGACCCCTCTGTGTTTCGTGCCCCCCACCAAATGAAGGTGGGGGAAGGGGTCCAGAGGACTGATCCTGGGTACCTAATGCGTCCTTTCATTCTTCCTGGCAATCTCTGTGGACCACGGAGCTCAGGAATCAAGTAATTTGTGGATTTCCAGTTCTGGCTTTCTTGGGAAGCCTTCCCTTCCCCGCTGAATTCCAGAGGGAATTGTCCTGGACCAGGCCAAGGTGGCACAACTTGTGCTTGTGAAGAAACTGCTGGCGCTTTCAGCCAGAATGTGATTTAATGACTGATAGAAAGACCTGTCTCTCTGTTCTGGCATCACAATCAGTCCTGTGGGTCTGTCCAGAGCAAACATTGCAAACTGCCCTTTGCTGCTCCCCTCATTCTCCTTTTCCACCCCAGCAGGGATCCTTCTCCCTACAGCCCCAGCAGGCAGCCAGCCCCCAGGCTGCTGGCTCTGTTCCACTGTGGGGGAATAACTGCTTATTAAAGGGGATGAGTAGAAACAAAACAAGGTGAGAAAGGCTTAAGGCACACTAGGAAAAGCCCTTTTGGCTTCTAACATCCCTGGCTGGGTGGGATGGACAGCCATCCCCTGCCCTGGGGCCAGCCCAGCAGCACTGGGAGTCGCTTGGCTCTCCAGCAGGTGCAGGGAGGCGGGTGAACACCCACCGCTCCATTTCTGGGTCACTGTCTGGAGGAATTACACACGCACACACAAACAGGAGCTGCTTCCCACTTCCCGGCACCCAGCTGAGCCCCCGCCGCCTCCCGGCCCCCTCTGCCCACGCTGCCGCCCTGCCGGGCTCTCGGCTGCTCCTGGGCTTCCCACAGGGCCCTGCTAATGACTCACCGCTCCTGCTCAGTTCTAATTAGGCTCCTGTCTAATTAGGCTCACTGGAAAGATGCGGCCGGTGAGAAACAGCCCTTTGGTGAAAGGAAAGGGGGAAGAAAGAGCATCTGGAGACGCCGAGTGCCAGAGGGAGAGACGCCAGGCTGAGGCGAGAGGTCAGGGGGGACTGGGAATTGCCAGCTGAGCTGCGGCTGTGCAAGGCATGGACCATAAAGGAAAGAGAGCAAAGGGACTTACACAAGTTCCTTCCAGGGACCCTTCTGGTTTTCAGCCCTGCCACGCTGGGAAGCAGGAAACAAACCTCGGCTCCATCCTGCTGAAGTGCCAGGATGTCCTTCAGCCAAGAGCGAGGGCTGCCGTTTAGAGCCCCATGAATGTCGACATACGGAGGAGCCCTGGGATGCAGGGAGAGCAGGACAGGGCAGGGCAGGGATGACCCAGTCCTGAACCTGCACCATCATCCCCTGGGCCTCCTTGGAACAGAGGCAGGGAAGCAGGCTCTGGAGCAAAGCCTTGTTTGGGAGTGTTTCAAGAGGTGTGAAGACAGCTTTAGGGGGGACAAAAAGAACACCCACTGTGTCCGTCCCTGTGAGGGCTGGGGGAGCTCACTTGTACAGACTCTAGTTGCTAGTGTCAAATACTATTTTCCACTTAATTTTAACATGGTCCAACCTCCTAAAAATCAACACATTTGCTATGTTTAACATTCCAGTAACTAATTAACAAATCCCAGGTGCCTTTAATGGCAAAGGTAAGTCATTCCTTTACCATTCACCTTGTATCTGATCACAAGGCATCTCACTCACTCACTGCAGTAATTAGGGTTTTGCCTTTCCTTTTAATAAAACCTCAGTGAATGAGTGGTCTGTCTGCAAGCCCCAGCCCAGCTTGCACCTGTGTCCTTCCAGACCTCCAGTTTCTCCCCATAAAGCCAGTGCCAGAACTGAACCCAGCAAGGGCAGGGAAAGAAAAAGACAGATAACACAAATGTTAAAGGTATCAGTAAACTGTGTTTCCAAGGAGCCTCTCCTCTTCCTGTCAGTGCTCCTTTTAGAGGCCCATCCCAGTCTAAGGATTCTGTATGATCCCTTTTAGGTGATTGTGCCAGGGAAAATCCAACCATATCCACACAAACCCACAGAGATCTTTTGTTCTAACGTGGGATGCTAAGGAAAGGTCGAGGCTGGGCAAGGAGCCTGGGATGCTCAGAAACACATCATTCCTGCTTGGGGATCATTGAAAATAATTAACTGATACGATCTAGGGAGAATATCCATTTCATCATTTTATCTGTGCTGTAATGGCTCAGAGTATGGACAGCAGATGAATTGTGGAAAGCTGGTTTAGGATAGTCAAATTGCCACACGGAGACGACTCAGAGCAGCAGGGCCCTTTGCTTCCTCCTCTGCCCAAGGCAATTTGTATTGCCTGCCCAGGCTTCCCCTTGGCTGATGGAAATAGAGGGGCTTGGTGTGTGCTGGGCAGGACTAGAGAAGCTCACAGTGCCTGATTTGCCCTGGCAGGACTTCGATTCTGCAAGGATTTGATTTTCTCCATGTGATTTGTCATCAGTAAATGTGCTCTCCCTCCTCCCATGACCAATGCCCGTTGTATTGCAGGAGCATCTCAGGCTCCCAGCAACTGCAGCAGCCGCTGCTGTTGTTTTACTGCAGGGATACAAAGGCTGGGGGTGCCCCAAGAGGTGCGTTTATCACGCATCCAAATTGCAGAGCCAAGAGGGGCCACAGGAAAACGTGCTCTTTAAAAGCCATACCCAGGAGAGGACGGTTTGGCAAAAGCTTTTACTAGTTTCAGTAAATAGGAGAGCTAGGACGCATGGGAATGCAAATAAAACCAGGACTACTGAGCAGCCGTCGAGATAAACGAGCTCTTTGATCTCCCGTCTCACGCCCAGGAGCTGCTTGTCTCAGAGCAAGTGCTGCGTGACAGGGCGTAGGTTTGGGTACATTGACAGGACTCAGGTCTTCAGAACAGCACGTGTAACACAGCTGAGAGGAGGGGGAAAATAACACACAGTGCCCTGCAGGCTAACAGGCACAGGAGCTGGGTTGGCATTCCCTAATGCCTGCTAGGGAACAACCCAGCCCCCCAGTGCTCATGTCGATGGCTTTGATCAATACACAGAACCACAGAATGCTTTGAGTCGGAAGGGACCTTAAAGATCATCCAGTTCCAACCTCCCTGCCATGGCCTTGAACACTGCCAGGGATAGGGCAACCACAGCTGCTCTGGGAAACCTGTTCCAATGCCTCACTACCCTCACAGTAAAGAATTCTTTCCTAACATCGCCTCCCCAGGAGACAGGAACTTACCTGGACACTGGCTATAGCATTTCTGCTGGGTCTCCTCTTGCAGGGGATGTGGAAACACAAAGCACACACTGCATCGTGGATCCTGTCCTGTGATGACACGTAGCATCTCTAGTTCTCAGCCAAATGAGCTAAAACCCCTGGTGTCTAGGATCTGCCAGAGACATAGAGCTATGTTAGGGGGTTACAGAAACTCTGTGCCATAAGCCAGCACATGCAGCCCCCAGACTCCCATTTATCTCCTCTCCCGGAGTTGAAGTGGTGGAGAGAACAGCTGTGACATTTCCTCTTCTAAAAGGATGAAAAGCCCTGTATGTGGCAGGGGGGGAACCCAGGGAGCTGAATACCATCGTGGCCATCTGTCCTTCAGCAAAATGCAAATCTTGTAAGAGAAGAAAAATCAGTTAAAGAGTCCGGTGAGTGCAGACCACAGTGGAGATGATAAAGGCAATGCAAACATTTGATCACAGGTTAAAGTTAAGGCTGTTCATTCAGACTTGGTGCAACAAAGTCAACAGCAGAAATACCAAAGGTGTGGGAATAAATCAGGTAGAAAACTCAGACTCGAAATCAAATTTATTTAGAGAAAAGAATGACTTCACAAGATGTTGATGCTGATAGCTAAAAAGGAAGATAAATAAAAGCTTGTTACAAAACCTAATGGTTTCTGGTAACTTACAGAAAAAAATGAATTTTACAGTCAACAACTTGCTCACTTTTTACATAATTACAAATTAACATACAACAAAATTAGGTTTTACCCTCTTCTTTAAAAATCTTATTTCTCAACTTTTTTTTTACGGGTTCAACATGAAAATGCAAAGCTTTTTTTTTTTTTTTTAGTAAGAAACAAACCAAAAGCAGAGGTATATCAGGTTATTATAATACACCTCAATGTTCTGGGAATTCCTCCAAGTGCATTCCATATTAGTACAAAATAAACACCAGGCTAAACTTTAACCATAGGCGAACCGAACTGGACAGAGATTTTTTATTTTTCAATTTTTTTTTTGAGTCAGTGTTTAATATCAATAGAGAAAATAGTAAAAATACTTTAGAGCACGGAAAGGATGGATATCTATAGACAGCTTAAATACATACGAAGCTCATAGCTGTATGCAAAGCAGTGAATGTTATCCTGTTCCCCCTCCCCCCAAGCAATGGAAGCTGAATATATTTGGGCAAAGCATCAGTGTCAGTGCAATGCACGTGGAAGGAAAGGGCACAGAGCCCTGGAAATGCAGGTGGGAAGGGAGCTAGCATTACACTTCTCATCACTGAGGAGCACAAGGTGTGGAGATTTAGCCAGTTCAGCTCGCCTATTTTAAAAATTAGCTGCATCACCAGATGAAGAGTAATGGATCGCTGCCCCTTCTGACAAAAGAAATAGGAGTTATGCACAGCAGGGGTGATTTTTATTTGTAATGGTGCCCTAAATTATGATAAATTCCCAAACCTGGCCAGCAGGCAGAATAATTTCCAGAATTCTGGTTAACGAGGAATGTTTTGTGGGATTTTAACAGATAGTCTCCTGTGCCCCCTGCCCAGTCCTCCCTTGCTCCGTGCCACAGATATCGTAGACAGCTTCCTTGGAATTTGGCACCTGAAGAACCGCTTCTGACTTGGTGGCATTTGGAAGGAATGGAAATTGAGTGTTTCAGCAACAGCTGTGCGATCAAGTGACTCAAGGAAGGTGCAAAGATGATCGGACTCTATGGATGCTCTTGCCTTTGAAAGGCAGTATAAATCTGCACAAGTTCATGGCATTACTGTGCTTCCCAGCAATGGTCACACCTCAGGAGGGAAGAGTCCACCTTCAGCACTGGTGAGAGCTCCTGCCCTGGGGATGGCACCTGAGAGGTCTCCCAGAAGCCTGGACAGTAAATAACTTGGTGCACGGAAAGGGCCTCACTTCACTTTTTTGGATGTATCCCCCCCCCCCCACATCTCCTTTGCTCTGAGTTTCTCCAAGGAAAGGGAGACAGGGCAAAACACTGGCAGGACTGCTTCCTACCTGCTGTGAGGAAGGTGATGGTGAAGCTGGCATGGGCTTTCCCAAGGGGTATACCTGAGCTGACAGAAGCCAGTTCTCTTGTCCTGCCACTCAACCCATCTGCAGTGGGACTGTAGTCAGATTCATACCCATTTTGGTCTAAAAATGATACCAGAAACTTGGCCCTTCCTCCCCTCTCAGGGTAAAGCCAAACCAAACCAGGAATATGCCTACTTGCAGCTCAGATTTTGCTGGAGATGCAGAGGGAGGAGCAATGGCAAAACTGATTGTCTCCAGGAAACCAAAACAAAAAGGGACAAGACCAGTTCATTTTAAAGTGCTTTATGGCATCAAACTGACATCAAGTTACATGTTGAGATGATCACTTCATTTAAAGGAAGCTAAGGCTAACCCCACACAACTCCAACAAGTCTCACACCCTTTGCTACAGCTACTATCTATCACTGGGGTATTCTGACACCCCCAGCTAATACTGACCACTTCTGTACTTCATCTGAGCCCACAGTCCCACTTTCTCTGGACACTGAAATCCCTTCTGTTTGGCAGCGGCAAAGACCAGGCCAAGAAAAGCCTAAGAAAAGCAAACCTGATTTCTGCCCTCCATGATACACAGGCACAAACAGGGTCCTCTTCTCCCTCCAACAACGTGAGCTTTGCACAGATATTTTTGAACCTGCTCGGTGTCCCAGGAACCCAATACAAAACAAGGCGGTTTGGGTGTTCCAAATGGGATCAAGGGACTGGCTCTGGGAACCAGACATAGCACCAGGCTGGGCTGAAGAAATAACAAGCTTTCAACAACTTCAGGATGGATGCCAGGCGTGGAACTGGAGCAAATGCAATTTTAAGGCCAGGAAGAGGAAAGGCTTTGGTGCTGTAAAGCTGGGACCATACTCCAGCAGACAACCCAAGGCAACCTGCAGGGATCAGAGTGGGAATCTGACTCTGGGAACTTATGCCAAGCCTTTCCAAAGAAAACCTGAGAGAGGAAAAATAAAAGGCTGAAGAGATAAAACCAAGCCCTTACCTTCCTAAAGGTGAAAGAAGAAGGAAGCAGTGTGGGAGGAGAGGCTCCATTCCAAAAAAGTGAATCATACAGTAACAGACATCCTCCAGGAACAAAGGTCTGTCCACCGGAGTTTAAGACACAAACAGCTTTGATATACATGATTTCTGGTCAGTGTATTTCTGACTCACACCTGTGGCTTCTGTCAAGGAACCACAGGGACCTCTGGAGATCACTTAGCAAATACTATTTTCACTTAGGGCACTGAATGCTCTTTTTGATTTCCACAGGTCAGGAGAGATGGTGAAGCCAGGCAGAGGCTCAGCCCTGCTGCCCTGGGTCACACATCTGCCTTTTGATGCCTTTCTCAGAGCCATGGGACATCCCTGTATTGTGAATCCAAGATGGGTAGGGACTGGGGAAAAGATGGCGGGATAAAATGTGGCAAAATAGTGGCAAAGGCTGTTCCAGACTGAGGGGAACTCTCAGGCATACCAGGGCCCTGATCGCTGTTCACACAACAGCAAATGAGCTTTGGTTTCCAAAAATTTCAGCTTGGCATATTCATGTTTGTAGATGTATAAATAATAGGGCAGAAGTGAAATTGAAATTATGAAAAGGTAACACCACACCACCAGCACATTCCTCCTTCAACTTCCCTTGGGTTCAGGAGAGGAGCTCCTTCCATCTCCCAGGAGAAGTGACCAGACCCTCAGATCACTGCAAGGCACTCCATGCTTTGCTTTTTTCTTTGCCTCCAAAAGGTATGAGAAAACCTAACCAAAACATTTAAACAAGGAAGCTGACTGGTAAGAGGAGCCTTGTCTGAAGTCACTACGTTTTTTTCCAAACTTTTTTGGCCCAAAGATGCTCTGCCTTAAAGAAAGCTCTCAGTTGAAATTGGGTAACGCTGGACATGGCATGAGCTGCCAAAGCAGCACTGCCCAAACCCTGGTTTTGTAGGAACCAGGGAGATAAGAATATCCGGTTTACCAATCTTTTGGTAAGAAAACAAAACAAAAAACCAAACAAAACAAAACAAAAAAAAAAAAAAAGAGGGAGGAAAGAGAAAGAACCCAAACCATCCCCCAAACAAAAGCAAAAAGAAATAAAAAAATAAAACCAAGTAAACTCCTTTTTTAAAAAAAGAACTCTTTCAAATAAACAGAAAGATAAATATTTTTGCAAGCCCTGCTTGCAATTAAGAACAAGCACCAAATAATATTTTTAAAAAGTCAAAATACAAATAATTTCAAACCTTTTTCCTTTCTTCCTCTTTTTTTTTTTTTTTTTTTTTTTTTTGAGCCTTAACAGTGTAGAGAGCTTCAAAAGCAAGCAGGTGCTTGAGGGTTCCTGCACTGACCAAGACAGCCCAGCCTAAGCATCCACCTCACCATCAGTGCTGCTGATACTCATCAGCACTAACTCTGAAAACTGCTGTGGGTTACCAGCTCGTGAGAAGCCAGAGAGCAAACTGAAATCAAACAACAGTGCAAGAAGAGAAATGGTTTGTTATTTTAGAGAAAAAAAAAACAACTCAGGAAAGGAAATACACTTGACAGCTTCAAACTCTCAGCAAACCCTTGAGCTATTTTGAAGCTGGTGGCATCTTGCGACCATTTACAAATCCACTTGGGTTAGTTCTCCTGAGAGGGTGTGGAAGAACAGTAAGTTTTGGAGAACAGTGCGGCTCTCTGCGTTTCTCTTCCCCTGCTGAACACATCCCTGCATTCAGCAGCTGTGCAAACACCTCGGTTGGCACAGGGAGAGCTGCTCTCAGACCTTCCGCTTCTGCTGATGACAACACAGGGACGCACAGACACTTTCACCCTAGAGCCCACAGTGACCTGCCACGCTGGACCTTTGGACCTGTCCCACAGTGGTTTTGTCCATGAGAACATTTTTCTCCCCAGAAATGGTAACTAAGTGCATGGTATTGTACAGCCATAGGGATAGCAGCCATCTCTTTGGAGTTGGCTCTGCTCGCAGCACGCAGGCCCCTGACCCACGATGTCTCACTGAAGTGCTCTGAGACTGCTGTTGTCTCATTCTGCCTTAGAAAGGAGCAAGGGAAGCCGACAAAATCCAGGGAATCAGAAGCCCAATGGTAACGCAAAAAATGGGCTAAGAAAAATACAAATGACAGAACAAAGGTCCCTAAAAGCAGATTTTCAGCCATTCCCCAGGAAATCATTAAGCTTGTATGGGGATGTCAAATGCAACTGAAGAACTCTTCCAGCAAAAAAGATAATCTTTGCTTCAGGAAGGAGCGAGCTAGAGCTCAAAGTGATTGTTTGAAAAAAGGTTGTTTTGAGTTGTTCCCACTTGAACACTGTCTGTTCTGGCTCCCTGGGATTGCCTTACCAGCTTACCAAATTTGTCTTTTCTGCACCATTTTAAATATACAAAAAGATGTTCCACTTGGCTCTGGAAACAATTTGACATTTGAATCCTCTGCCCCATGGAAATCTTTCAGAATTACTTTTAAATTTCTTTTTTTTTTTCCCTCCTCTGAGTTGTTTTTTTAACGCTGTTACTGCTTCCTGATGTAAGGCACCCTTCTGAACCCATGAACACAAGAGGGGCGTGCAGGTCACTGGCATTACAATCGGAGCAGTAAGGGCAAGATATTTAATATCTACATGCTCCCTGAAAGTCGTCAGCTACCATCTATCCCCATGGGCCGACCTTGGCTGTAAGCACATCCCAGTGGATACATAGATACATATATGTATATATACAGTATATCTATATATGCCAGTGTGTACGCACCATTTGCAGAGTCCTAATCTTTTGCTAAATGCTTGGTTTTGGTTATGTTCCCCAGAAAAAGGGAATTTGAAGGCACAGACCCCTTAAGGCTACTGTTCTCTCATCCTTCAGCAGTAAGAAGAGACCGAAAACGTCTATCCCAATTCATTTAAGCCAAGGTTTGCACGGAGAGATAGCACTGTTTGCTGTGCAGTTCAGCCCCTGTGGTGAGAATTCACGCAAAACCACAGGAGAGAGGCCCTTATCCACCACTTAACAGACTTCATAACACGTTTTATTTAAAACCTCCACATGCTTGTCCAGCGCAGGCACCAGCCGCGTGCTGCGTAACAGGCAGGGGGATGTCCATGGTGCCAGTGCCACGAGTGACCACAGGAACAGTCTGCGCTCAGCAGAAGATCTCCTCACCCTCTGGAGGTGCTTCCGACGAGTGAGAATCTGCAGCACAAAAAACAACAAGTGGGAATCACTGGGGGAACACAGGAATTGAGCAGTCAGAGAGGGACTCCATGTGCACACAAATCCCGCTGTCTGCCAGATCCACTGGGACCCCTTAAAAGATGTTCAGTTCCCTGATCTACCATGAATCACACCTTGTAATGGTTGAGCTTCCCTGTGCACAAGTTGGAAAACATCAGTGGGTTAACACGGCTAAAGCTGGTCAGCTGAGAGCGTGTGATCAAATTTCATGTGGGTCAGAGGTTTGAGGTGCAGATCTGAGTCCTAAGGGGATGCAAAACTAGCAGAGAAAAAAACCTGCATGTTTGTTTTTTTTTCAGATCAAGAGGTAAGATAGACCAGCTTGAGGGGAAGGGAGAGGCCACCTGAAGGGTTGTGGCTATCACTTCCAAACTACCAGAGAGCTAAAGAAGACATCAATGCCTCAGGAGCTCCAACAGCCAGGAGCGCCCCAGCAGCAGCTCCTGAAAGCACAGACACCAGAGCCGGACATTTTACTCTTTGAAACAGAGCATGATGAAAAATAAACTGAGAATCCAGCCTGTGGAAGCTGCTCAGGATGGGATGGGAAAGGGAAGAAGCAAAGAGGAGAGGGTGTCCTTTGGACAACACCAGGGTCTGTGGAACAGGCAGAAAAGCTCACAGAAGGTCACTTCAAGCTGGGAACTCTACTCATCACAGATGATCTTCTCCATCCCTATGTTACCATCCACATTTAAAGATAGGTTTTGTGCTTCCTCAAGTTCGCTGGCTGAAGGAAAACAGCCAGCTCGGCCACCCTGAAAACACCCCTGTGACCTCCCCTGACACTCACCAGACTGTTGGGAGCGATGTCCCCTGCCTTTTTTCTTCTTTTCCTTCTTCTCCTTTGGTTTGGCTAAACTGAAGAGGCGAGTAGGCATCTGGGTCTGTTCCTCAGCTGCCTTGTTAGTCTGGTTTGTTGTGCTAAGCAAATGGAAAGTGCTTTTCTCTTTGTGTGTCCTTGAAAGACTGTTCCTTTTGGGGGAGACAGAAAGTTCTGCATCAAAGTGCCCTTGTTTAGGAAGGGAAGGGCTCTTCTGCTTGGAAGATTCATCGATGCTGGACTGGGAGGAGACTCTCGCAAGTTTCTCATGCAGATTTGAAACCTGTAAAGGAAAAGTGTTTTATGAAAGAGGCAACGGAGAAGATGGATAGGAATGGTGTCCCAGACCACTCGTAGAGACAGAGATTGTTCTTGTGAACATCTAGCCCATTCACCAGCTAAAACATCATCCCCATACAGGCACAGCAAAGAGAGAAAAGCCCTCTCTGTTTAAGATGAAAAAACGATGCATATAAAAAATAACACTCCACTATCTTTTGCTCCTACATGTACCATGCTATGTATCAACAAGCCAAGGGCAAGTATTCCCTAAGATCTCACTGCCGAGACTCACCCTGCACCGTTTGCACACACAGATGGTGGCAGGAGGCCAAGGAACAGTGTGCCTCTCCGGGAGGGGAACGCCAGCACACCAGAGCAGCATGTGTCAAAGGAAGCCTTCCCAAGCAAAAGATGAAAGCAAAAACATTTTTCCCCGATTTTTTTTTTTTTCTCCTAACGGCTGTCTCAGGATATAATTGAGCTTCCACATTCAAAGGGAAGATCAAAACAACGGTCCAACAAAGCCCCACTGAACCCTCTATTAATAGCTCTGCAATGTCAGTAAGATACCTGCCTCGAAAAGGTGTTTCCTTCTCCTAAATCTCTTAAGCCTTGCAGGTATTTTACCTCTCAGCCTCTCCCACAGCATCCGTGCCCTTCACACGTCTGTGTGTGCTTGATGCTGGAACAGCTTCACTGGCTGCTTGGAAAACTTCTGGCTTGATCAGGAACTGGGTGGGAGGGAGCAGGCCCTCCTCTGGTGATTAGCTTTTCAGAGCTCACTGCTCCAAAATTAGTCCATTCAGGCACCAAAAATCATTTCCATTTGGCAACCCAACATTTATAAACTAATTTTGCTACAGCTCTAAGCTAATTACAGTAGAATCAGTGAGTTACAAACAAACAAATGATCAACAGGCTTAAGGATGAAATTCAGCCCATGTTTTGCCAACGATGCTTGCTCTCCTCCCCCAGACTGTTGCACAGCTATAAAGAAACAAACTCCAGCTTGCCAAAAAATGCACACAGCAGGATCGGTGGGGGGGCTCTCTTTGTGCTTGTGGGCAGCCAGGCACCAGAAGGCTCTTCTCAGCAGAGCCAAGGACCTTTGCTCACTGAGCCAAAACTGGACTGCAGGTGCCCAGTCTCTCCAGGACAGGGATAATGCCCATCTCTTTGCTAGATATTGAGAATGCTTTTGCAGATAGATGTCAGCATGCAAACAGCCCTGCCCTGCAGTTATCAGCCTCACAAGAGGCTTCTGTGACAGCTTGAGGGTGTAGGTAACCCACAATGCTCAGGCTGTTTTCCGAGAAGGATGTCTCCTTTGCCTGACTGTGCCCCACAGCTCAGCCCTCATTGGGTGAAGGCCAACATCAGGCAGGATCAGCTTCCTGGGATTGCCTGGGCCATCTCTGGCAGCCAGCCACCTCCTCTCTGCCATCCCCCACCACATGGCACACAGAAGTGGGCAGAACTTTGGCTGTTGTACGCCCCACTGCTCAGCACTGGCCAGGCACCCCAATTACACCACGTTGCACCAACACTGGCAGTGCCTCAGCAGCTCCAGAGGCACAAGAAACACAGCTCTGCACATCACATGCAAGGAAAGAGACAGTGTGAAATACCAGGCCCCATGTGCCTAGGGCTGGGCTGGCACCAGTCTATCCCTCCAGGCATGCAGCTGGCCCAGGAGCTGGCTGGGAGCTCCCTGCAGGGCTCTGCTTCCCCTGGAGCCTGGCCCTTGGCATCGTTTACCTGGCTGTGGTCAGGCTCCTGCCGCATTTGAGATAATCGCTCCATATCCTGCTTGAGCTGCACCTTCTCCCTCTCCAGCTGCTTCTGCGCCGTGCGAAGCCTCTCCAGGTCGAGCTGGTAGGCAGCCTTCTTCATCTGCAGCTCCTCTCGTTCCCGCTCCATCTCCTGCCACCTTCTCTGGACCTGCTCCTCGCGCTGGGCCAGCTGGGCCTCCTGCTCTGCCAGTTCCTTCTCCCGGACTTCCCACTCCTTCTCTCTCCTCCGCCTCTCCTCCTGGTGCTGTGTCTGCTGCTTCTTCAGGTTGGCCAACTCCTGGCGCTGCTTCTCCAGGTTGCGCTGCTTCTCCTGCTCCAGCAGCGATGTCGGCCGGAAGAAGCTTCGGGTCAGAGCCCTCTCGCTCAGAGCCAGCTTCTGGTCCTCAATGTAGGTGTCCTGCTGCAGCACAACGCCCTGGGAGAGCAGCCACAGAAATCACTACAGCATCCTGAGGAGAGGCCCATCCCTGGAAACCCCAGGATGCTGAACTGAACCCCTTCATCTCCCACCAAACTCACAGCGCAGCACTGCTGCCTTACAGCTGGGCTACCAGAGGATGCTGAAAAGCATCTCCCCCAGCAGCTTCCCAAACACAGGGGAGCACTGGTTCCCTTGGGCAGCAGCTCATTCCCACATTCCCAGCACGCTGCTGTGGGGTATCCAGGCATGCAGGGATGTGACAGGCAGCGGAGAAGGGCAGGCAGGGGTGAAGCATGACTGGCAGCTTGGGCAAGCAGCAAGCAGAAGCAGGATGAAGGGCTAAGCCTACCTGCAAAGCACTGAGCAGCTTATGGAGGCTGGTAATGGTTTGGAGGACCTGCTGCGAGAAAACAAAAGCGTTGCTATTAGATCTCCTTGAGTGCTGGGGCAGGTGTACAGCACCCTCCTTCCCTCTGTGACCCACCATGACAAGCTGCATGGCCATCCCTCTGCACCTTCCTTTTCCTCACTCTTGTCCTGCAATGACTGCATCATCCCCCAGTACACCAATACTTCCCCTGGACATCTCCCAGAGGTGCCTTGCATCACCTCCCTCCCTTCCCTAGCTGTGCGTGCAGCAGGTGAAGACACATCTGCAGAGGCACCCCGTGGCACTGACTTCATGGGAAGTCCCGGCTTGTCATTGCAAACCATTTCCCACAGCATCAGCTTGCTCAGGAACAAGCAGAGTAATTGGGATGAAACCAAACAGTTCACTTAAAAATTTCAGGAGAAGAACTTCAAGGGGTAAAAAAACCCCTAGAAATCTTAAAATGAATGTGGACTATTTGTACTGTTCTCCATCAGCTGACCCACACAAGTCCTACTGCCATTAGACAGAAAAGCTGCACTACAAGCAGGTACACAAGAGCAGCAGGTGTGTTGTTGGAGGATCTCTGAAAATACAGGTAAATGCAAACACCTTGTGCATCAACAGAGAGCAACCTACTTTGGACCAATGCCCTATCCCCAAATTTAGCCTAGCTAAAATTTTCACTGAATCTCTCATATCCTACAATTATTTTAAGAAGAAAAACCACTGCAGTATTTGCAGTACTGATGTGGTAGCCAGTATTAAGAGAGCTGCTTCTTAATGTGCCATTAATGCTAATTGGAAGTTATGAATGTGTATCAAAGGGAGAATAGAAATCTAATTGCCCCAATTCACTGCACCTGCAACGTAAAATTAAACTCTCTCTGTCTGCAGATGCACAATAAATACGGCCCTGTGCATCCTGGTGGTAATTAACCCTTGCTGCCTATAATCAGCACATATCATCTTGCTGGCAAGCAGATGACAATCAGTGAATTCCCTGTCTGAACATCCAAGGTTAAACAAATAAATGACACAGTGGGTTCAGCTTAGTGTACTTAAAAGTCTAGATGTGCTTCAGCAAATGAAATGTGTTTTCTTCTACATTATCACCTATTGAGACAAATTCTCTTCCCACTTAAAGGAAGGAAACAGCTGAGCAACGGAATCAATTCTTACCTCGTTATTCCTTTTCAACATGAACATCAGATTAGCATTTCCACCCTATGACAAGATCACAAATTTAATATGAGGACAATGAGAAATCACAGCAAATGTAATTAGCTGAACTAATGACATACCCAATTAAACACCCTCTCTGAAAGAATTCACACACTGTTTTTTAGGCAAGTTAAAATCATATACAATAAAATGTTAATTAGGCAACATTTTGTAGGTATGTGATGGATTGGTCTGCAGCAAGAATAGGTGCAAGGTTATGGTTTACCTTATCATTTCAATAATGATGCATAATTAAACACATGCTTTAGCTGTTCTGCAGACAGATGGCAGATAACTTGTGCCACTGAGGAATAAAACTGATTTGCAATAGTTTTCAAGTCAGGATTTTAGCTACAGCAAAGCAGTTTTGGTTGCATACTTGCAATTATATTTTATTTTTAACTTACTAGGACATTTCTAATCGCCAAGAAATTTAGTCATTTTTCAAGACTCTCTTGCAATCTGAACTCAGTGGCAGCAGACAGAGAAACCAAGCCATACCTTCTTCAAAATGCTGTCTGATTCTGTTCTCCGAAGGTCCTGAGCGTCATCGCCTTCATCTTTCGCTCCACCTAAAGGAAGAAGCCAGCATTGACACTGGTTATTCAACATCCTAAACCATGGATGAACTTGCTGAAGTCTGGGACATTTAATACAGGAAACTCACATGTTTCAGAAAAGGGGACACAGAGCTCTTGACACTTCAGCTAAATGCATTTGCTCCCTAAATAAACGGAACACATCAGCACTACCAGAAAAAGTGATGTGAATTTAGAGTAAGACTGACTTTGGTTTCAGAGAATGTGCTGATAATTTCAGCACACTGCTATCAACTGGTGCTCTTTTTAGCCCCTGCATTGCCATCTACTACCACAAAATACTTGCTGAGAAGACATGAGGCAGAGTGAGAGCAGATGGAGGATGATAACAGAATCATATCTGGGTGTATTATTGCAGGTACAGTTTCAATGCCTCTCCTGTGCAAGTTAATTTACATCTGGGTCAGATACTGCTCTGAGACACCCTGTGTAACTCTATGCTAACAATTTATCATTAACCTTAGTTATCAGAAACCTGAATCGTCAAAGGAACACTGTACTTCTCTTTCTAACTTCCCCCTGGAAGACTCATATCAGTGCTCCCAAGCAGGACTGAACCGATCTGTGGGGACAGGACTGTAACCCTCCCCCTGTGCTGCCTTTCTGTTCAGGGGTGGCAAAGGAGTCACACAGACCTTCCATCCTGTAACTCTTGCCAAGATTCCTGTACTCCCCTTGCCAGCTGAGATGCAGCCCATGGGGAAAACCCGCATCTGCAGCAGTAACCTTCTAACTGCCATTATTTTAACGATAAACAACTTTACATACACCTGAATCTGCATCCATGTGAAAGACACCATACCTAGGGCAAAGGCCCTCTCCCCCCACCACCCCCCAGGTAGGGTTTGCTATTAAAGGCTGACCCTCAAGTTCTCCTAACAGACCTTCTCTCCTGCGCCACGTCCTGGGACCTTCCACCTCTCTGCAGGAGGAAACACCTCCCTTCTGCTTTGCTGGAGGGGAGAACGAAGGGGAGTCAGGTTATAAGCTTTGCCCGAGGTTTCACAGGTTGTGAACAGAAGAACTGGAGGTGAATGCCAGGTTTCATACCTCCTGGTCTCCAGCTGAACAAACAGGCCCTGCATTCTTTTCCCCAAATCTCTCAAGACCCTAGAACTACTGAATTACAATCTAATTCAGAAGACGGTATTTCTACAGAAAACCTAGAGCTGGGCAACGAACAGCCTGAGGTTGCCCCATTCATCATTGCAACAGACAGGCACAACCCTAAACAAACCTCTCCGGTGTGAATATATTTGTCATTATAATGACAGAGCCTGTGAAGGGCTTTGCAGCTTTCCAATAGGGCTGGGAAAGCCTCTACATATTTCTCATGTCTGACTGTCTGGAGCTAACACTGCTCCTTTAATGCAGGAGGTCAGACGAGGTCCAACGATCCCAGTGCTGAGACAGACACCAGCACAGCAAAACTGGTTGTATTGGGAGTGTGAGCGAGACCACAGAGAAAGGAATTTGAGGACAAGGAAGTTTCTGATGACTTGGGCAAAGAAAGAGAGCATTGGGAAGCAGCCAACTATGCAGCTGAAATAAATAGTCACACATTTCTTTGGGAGAGACTTAATTGCGGGAATAACACATGCAGTTGTAGGTGGAAAACAAATGCATAGAGAGCAGAGACAGGGGAGAAGGTGTTTGATTCAGCAATATCCTCATCCATTTGCAAATGCAACAGTGCCAGGCTCCTGCTGGAAGATAAGTGAAGAACAAAGAACAGAGCTGTAGATACTACAATAATAACATGAAGGAACTAATTTACTGAGAAGCCAAACGCTTCCATGTGGCACTTAAGAGTAGGAATAAGTTAGAGAGAACACAGAGAGAAAGGAGTGAAGACTTCAGATGTTTAATCCCTGTGTAGCCACAGGTTCTCAGCTACCATCATTCTACCTGTGTGTAGGCTTTTTTCCTAATCTGTGATTTAATCTATCAACTATTATTGGAGAGGAGTTGTGAAACCCAAATCACCAGCTGAAGTCCTTCTGAAGCAAGAGGATATGACGACATGTATTAGCAAAAACTGCTGATGTGCACACATGTAACTACTCACCCTTGGAAGCGTTCATCTGATGACTGTCAAATCCTCCAAAAGTTTCTGCCCTTCTAGGAAGAGAGATGGGGCCAACTCCTCCTTCCTGTTCCATGGCAGTGCTGCTCACCTGCTGCCCAAGGGCAGTGCTCAGGCTCCTGTTCACCAGGTCTTGCAGCAGTTCAACTGATAAAAAACCAACAATGTCTCTGTTAAAGGCCACCTCAGGCTTCTGAGCTATTTTCATCACTGCCTGAGCTCAGGTCAGAAATTCACATACTTTGCTGGACCAAGAACCCATGTTTCTGTGACAATGATACGAACAGTATGGATTGCCCCTGCAAAAACTGAGTCTGCCCGACCATTTACTCCAATGACTGGAGCTCTGCACAGGCTTACACCTCCCTCTCTTCCTCCAGGCAAGCTGATGTGCTCTGACAACAGCATCTAATAATTTTCAGCCTCTTCAAAAATCACACTGGAAAGTTGACTGAGTTTCCATCTACCCTTGCCTTTGTCAATGGACTTGACTGTCCCTTGCAAGCGCCACAAGTGCCTTCTGGAACCCAAGCTCCATTCTCACATCTTGCTGAGACTGAAACATGGCAGAAGTCTGGATGGTCCAAGTTTCAGCCAAGAATAAATACTGTGCTGCTCCTGACCCCAAAGCAGGTTCAATGCATGGTTGTTCTCTGTGCTGACTTTTCTGCCTTCTGTCAACACCCATTTCTTTCCTGATCCTCATGACCTGTCCCTGAGACAATATCGTAAGTAGCAGCAAGGCCTCATCTGTGCTGTTATTCTGACAAAGAGAAGACTTCCCCTGAAAAACTGGTGCTTGAGAACTGACACTTTCACTGAAGCTGAAGGGTCTGTTGGTTACTCTAATTTACGTGTCACCTGACTGGCTCACCTTCATTTATTGCCGTTTTCATAATGGCCTCTCCTTTTGGAGCCTCTTCTGTGTTGGCTCTGAAGAGCAGCCTGGAGCCTGGCATCTCCTCCTGCACAGAACTGTCTGCCATGTCCCGGAAGATCTTCGTCTTCTCCTCCAGCAAGAGCAGGATCTGCTTATCCTTCTGCTGAAGTTGTTCTGTGGGGGTGAACAGAAAACAAGAGATGAAGACAGAAAACAAAAGCTTCGTCAAGGAAACTTGAGCGATTCCTGAGATGCTGGCCCCATCTAGTGGAACCTGACAGTATGTGCTGGGTTTGGCAGCACACACTGACACGGTATGACCATGCCCTGCACAGTCCATGCACAGCAGTGGCACGCAGCAGGCTCAGAACAAAAATAATGCAGGGAAGGTGAGCCACAAACCAGGATTGCAATTTGCTGGATGCAGGGCTCTCGCCCATTTGAAAAATATCATAGTTCAACCACAAAACCCAATTCAAAAATTCCTGTGCATTTTCCCAAAACCACTCCCCAGCCCGGTCCCAGGCAGGATTTTACCTTTCAGTCCTCTCACTTTTGCATCAGACAATTTCTTTTCAAACTCAGACTCACAAGGGACTCCTTCATCTTCATCTCTGTCCCTGGATAGGAGACAGCAATAAGCTTGATTACCACAGGAACACAAGTAAGTGCACCACCTGCCTCCCAAGAACAGCTGGGTAACTTACATGGTGTTCATTGTGTCCTGAATTATCTGTATCCAGCCATTACGTTCTTCTTTGGAGCTGGCATGGACTTCCACCATTTCAGGATCTTTTCCACCCATGCTGATCAGGAACAAACCCTTCTCTTCATGAGCCACTTCCCGTACTATCAACTTCTTCAAAGAGATCACAGTGGACTTCTGGTCCTTCAGCGGGAAAGAAATGAGTGAGGAGGGTGAACAGTGCTACTTTCCAGGTGTAAACTAGCACTAAAAAGGTCCCAATAAACTATAGCACGACATCTCTCAGGCTGTAAACGTTTTCTGAACCTACTGGCTAATTAAAAAAAATAAATCATTTTAATGGGATCAAGCAACAGGGAAGGTTTTGCTTTCCTCCAACAGTTCTGTAGGAAAAGCAATTTCACCTCATTCCATTTCAACAAAGAATTAATTTAGAATTGACTTTGTGGTTTTGTAAACTCTACCATATTTTGCTCTGATCTCACTTCCTCCTGCCCACGCTCTCCCTGTCATTAATATCACAGCTCCTTACACTTGGTGCAGCTTGCTACTGCCTGCTTGACACACAGTATCTTCATGATCTCTCTCTGGGATAGAATAACATCTCGTTTTCAAATGCCACAAAACCTCTGCTGTTCTCAGAAGCTTACAGCTGACTCCCGTGTGAGAACTCGTGTGTAAGATGACGTTCACTGTGTGTTATGGTGTCTGTGGAATCAGCCTGCTTGGTTACAACATCCCTTTGCTGCTCTGTCATCTGCACTCCAGTCAGCCCCTTTGTGCATTGTACCAGATGCTACAACTGTACAATTGGGGTGATTTGGTAGAGGTCCACTAGCAGGACTTGTGTGCAAATCAGCCTCTTCTGTGTAAGGGCACTGAGCCTGTGCAGAGGGTTGGTGGAACTGCAATAACAAATTAACAGCTTTCAAAATGCTCAAAGAGTGGAAAGGTCACAAGGTTTAGCCGGTCTAGACCATGCCTGGAAGGTACAGCCCAACCTACAGCCATTAGGCACTAGGTTTTCTTTAGCAGGTCAGTGTGCCCAGCCCTTTCAGGGGCCTGCCCTCAAAAGCTAATGTTTTTGCTCTTATGCATTACCAGTATATTTCTCTGACGTTTATTTTCCAGCTGTTCTATTGAATTTACTGCACTGGCACTTCACCCCACCGCCCCCCACAGCAGCTCACAATGCATTAGGATATTTCCTTCTGCTAAGGTTCGTTTTTACAATGTTTGCATTATCTCCTTGCCCGCTCCCACCCCAACCACTGCCTCGATGTGCACAAACTGAAAAGCACAAGTGTATCGAGTGACAGGCAGCTTTTCAAGGCCAATTATCAGCTGTGCCAAGGCACCGCAGAAAGGGGAGGTGGGGCGTGCAGACACGTTTTCCTGTCAGAAAGAACGGAGTCTGCTCAGCAAACAAAAATGTTGCAAGCAAGAAAATTGAGTTGTTTAGCAGAAAAATGGCTGGCTTTGCTGCACAACACACATCACGGGTCTCTCACATAGAAAAGGAAGAAGGAGAAAAGGTCGAAGTCTTACCAGTGAGGCAAACACATACTTCTGATCCTTCTCCTGAAGGAACACAAGCATGTCAGAGAGGAGAACAGCCTGGACTTCTGCAAAAGAAGCAGCATAACAGTAAGTATAACCACACAACCCACCCCAAAACAGATTTCTTGTAATAACACCAGTGCTGGGGAGCAGCAGGGCTGATTTCACAAATGCTGTAAGCAGGATCACCCTCCGGCTTAGCAGGAGGAGCAGGGGCAGCTCCTGGAGATGCCAAGTCATGTTAGCTCTGAACTGACTTTGCATTAAGCAGAACAAATCAGTACCTGGAAAACCTGCAGGATTTGCTCTCTTCTGCCTGAGCAGGGGTGCTCCCCTCCTGCCACATGCTCACTAGCAGTTAAGACATGGGCATAACAGCGAAAGCCAGAGACGTTTACTCAATAGAAGCTCTGTTTTCTCAAACAATCAATATTTTAGCCCTTGAGCAAAATATCTGCACAGGAAGTTTTGGGTTTTATGGTTCTCTTGATGAGTGGTTTGCAGAGTGTAAATTATCATGCAATAACAACATTTGTCAGCTGCAATTTCTTTCCCAGGAAATACTGACTTCAGGAGCCACCAGTAATTCTGCTCTCAGACAAACACAACTCTTGTCGACTCCGAGGGGAGCCGACAGAGCCTGTGTGAGACACAGGACCTGGCTTTCTTTCACAGGAGAAGGAAGCACAACCTCAAGCCAACAGAGGATTTTAAATCAGTCTTTTCCCAGAATGCACATACAGCTTTCCAAGTCTCCTAATGACATATCATAAAGTTGCACAGCAACTACCAAGTGTAATGCCCCACCCAGACCCCTCGGTACAAAGAGCTTTTGTGTAATGTACTTGGGAAATCTTGTGACAGAGAGGAAGCAAACCAAAAAGTTAAATCATCCCATGGGTAAATCCTTCCATTCTGTTTTGGGAAGACAGGATCCACTCCGGAGAAAAGAACCAAGAAACTTTAAACAAAGCTGCAAAATTAAATCCAAGCTCTGTGAGGTTTGCAGAAGGTGGCCTTTGATTCCCTTTTTCTCTGCTCTGTGCACTTTGCAAGAGGGGAAATGCTAAAACTCTCTAAGAAACGTTCTTCCTCTAATTCTCTGTGCTGCATTTCAAATCCTGCAAAATAGCCTGAATATAAGAGCGAGCTGCTCTCCCCGGGTCTGCAGCTTGCCTGCAGGACCTGCTTTCCCTAGGAGTTTGCACTACAGACATGTTTATGCATCTCTATGACTAAGAAATGCAAATGGAGCCAGTGCTTATCACAGGATTTCACAACAGCAGCATAACTTGCTTCATCAATCATCTAAAGGCAATTGTAGTCTCGGGTGCCTAGAAATCATCTGTAAACTTCCTGTTTCCAAAACCTCGAAATAAATCATACCCTGTGTGGAATTCCATGTTATCACTGCCTCCCTGCACAGCACAGCACCAGGCTCCCAGTCCCCATTCATGCCCACAGACCGTAATTTAATCAGCTAATGCTGGAGGGAGAGAAGGGAAGCCCAGCCTTCCTGCCAAGCCTGAGACACTGCCCCATCTGCTCTTACTGCTGCCATGGTCCCAGCTGAAGGATTCCTTGGGAGACTTAGCGTTTAATTCAGGGGAGAACTTCAGAGCACAGCACCTTAAAAAAAACCTACTTCCACCTAACAAACAAAAAGCAATTCAAGGAAACACTGACCCAACAAGAGGCAGCTGCAGGGACACCAGAGTCTCTCCTGAACAGTTTGGATCAGCAGAAGGCAGGACAGTCTTACCTTTTAGCCGTCCAGCTGCACTTCTTAGTGAAACAGGCCCATCTCGGATGAGTTTCCGATGCCTCAAGTCCTCTCTTGCAAACATCTGGCCACTCTTCATCCTCATGATGGACTTGCTGTCCGTCCGGTTGTAAATCTCACCAAGACGCATTTTCTTCTCATAATTGCTGACTTTGCTGTTGACTGCAGCAATCACATCTTTAACGAGGTTTAATGACTGAGTCAAGTCTTCATGTTCCACTTCGTTTTCTTTAAAAAAGAAACAGAAAGACCTCGATTTCACTTCATCTTTGAGAAGTCTGAACTTCCCAGTTTTACTTCCTTCCTTCCTCTTCTCCCTCTCAAATTCCAGCATTATAACTTCGTAATATTTAAATGAGACAGGATGCATTTTTCCCCCTTAAGGAGAGTTTCACAAAACCTTTCACATACATGTGGCTGAGGTTGGGGACTATTCCAATATACTTTGTATATGAGAGAGTATGGATGAAATACACAAACTGATCACATATTTTAGTCATTACCAACAAAAAGCAAGCTGGGAAACTTCAGAGTCTAAGCATGTTGCTCCATAATTAGTTACAGACAGACTTAACTAAATCAAGGTACCTGAACAACTAATCCTAAATGGAGATATGGAACCGAATTATCTCATTACAGTTGCATGAGACAACAACGACTGGATTACTTGGTAAGAAAATCTGCTTCAGCTGAAAAGGATCCAAAAAATTTACAGTGGATGAACAAATACACACTTAGAATAAAGGAACCGGTCCCTACCTTTGGTGTACTGCAGTATCCTTTGTAAAAGGACCGGGTACTTTGTGATTCTCTGCGTTACCAACAGGATACATTCAGGAATCCCAAGACGCCTCACCAGGGAGCTGCTCATTTTTTTCTAAGGAATAAAGGCGAAAATTTCATTTCTGTAGCAAAACGCTCACCAGAGTGCAGGAAGGAGATGCTTTTTCCATTGACTATGTCTGTCCTACCAGGTCCTACCTTGACAAATGCCTGAAACCGCTTGTCCTTTGAGTACAGATCCTTAAAGTAATTGACTGCCTCGTTGTGATGCCCGCAGAATTTGCCGTATGTTTTCTTCATTCGCTCGGCGCTGTCACCAGAGAACTGCAAGACATGAGACACAGAGCTCCAATCTGCACTGAGCTCCTGGCGTGATATCCCAGCAGTGCCTGCCAGCCTCTCAAAAGAATCTGATGAAACTAAATTAGTCCAAAGCATCCTAAATCAAGCAAGCAGACCTCTAGAAAGTAAAAGAGCTGATTTGGGGAATTTACTGACTTCACACCTACAGCAGAATTTAGGATTCTACTCACAGGGCTTAAAAGCCAACAACAAAAACGTCAAAACAGATAAAAAGAAGGCAGAAACCATGGATAAAGAAAAGTAAAATGAGCCACTCAAAGTTAAACATCAGGTCAGTAATGTAGCCAAGAGACATATTGAGAGTATTTTGCTGTGGGCTCCTGCCTACGCTCCAGGCTACGGTCAGACTGTTTTGTGCCTGTCAGCAAATGCTTCTATTTCCCACAAAATGAACTAAATTAATTTTCAACAGTGGCCCTTCATCTGAAAGAGCAAAAAATGATTAAAAAAAAGCAGAGGCGGAGATTCTTACACGTGGGAAGAGTGAAGGTGCCATCAGCTGTGATTATCTGACAGGCACAAACAGGAGGGAAGGAAAAGAGCCTGGTTTCCAGCTGTGTTCTCAGAACTGCAAGCATTTTCCAGCACTTACTTGATTCACTAGGATGTCACCTATCCTCTTGATAACAAAGTTCTTTTCACTTTTGTCTGCCAATGACTCCTTCTTCCTTTCCAGAATCCGCTGGAAAAAGTTACTGTGTATTTGCAGCAAGTTTTCCAGGCAGGGAAAGATCTTGTCAATGACTTGTTGATCATACTGCAGTTCCTTCAACATCGCTGCGCTGTACACATCGTTCATGATCTTCAGGGTGCGGACGTGATGCATTTCTGTCTGCATTAGCTCTGTGTATAGGATGGGGACACGGTCAAAATCAGGGTCACTGTGGAGTTCATGGGTTACAGCACAAGGAAAAGCTGCCATGAGAAAGCTCTTCCATAACTGGGCCTCTCTAAGTGGTTTCAGAAAATTTCATGTCAGCTACTGAGACGTCAATCAGTAGTTTCATGTGTGAGAGAAACAGCGAGAGAAATAGTTTCATGTGCGAGAGAGGGGCAGAGGAGTCCCACAATAAAGAGCTTTGGACATTGAGGTCTGAACCTTCAGCCCTGGTATCTGCTCCTTATTAACTCACTGCCAGCCTCAGCATACTGCCCTTTTGCCATACAGGATGGCTCCTGAACCTGTCAGGAGAAGAATTCCTGGCTACCTGCTCTGCTGTTAACTGAGTTTAAATGCCATCAGCAGACAAACGAGGAGAGGTGGTTTCTGTGAATTTCTGACGGCTTCTGGATATGTGAATTGCAAAAAGAAAGCTTTCACAGAATACGTTACACAGAATGAAACTATGGCTTCTACGGAAACCAAGTCAATGTTTCCTCAGCTAAAAAGTTCACTGACCTAAAGGGTCCCAAATCAATGTGTTTGGGAACATCAAGAAGCTATCTAACACGAGTGAAAAATGAAGATGCAGGTATCTCACCATAAATGACATCTTGCCGTTTGACAACATCTTTGTTTTGCTGCTGTAGGAACTTGCTGTCCACTACTTGGCTCCAGGACTCTGCCTCCAGCTGCTTGGAATCTAATTCCAGTTCTCCCATGAGCTGTCCTTCATTCATGTCCGCACCTTCACAAAGCAACGTCAGTGCCATTAATATGTGGGTAACTTGTCCTATATGAGATTCTTGTCTATTCATTTAAGTTTAGGCTTTGTCTGTCACACCAGAGACACCACACACACTCTTCTTTCCTGATACAAATGATCATAAGGACCAGGCTACGAAAAGCACTTCTAAAGATTATTTCTTAGTTGCAAAAAACTAGTTCACCATTTTCACACAGACCAAATTCTAGGTCAGATGATGTATTCTGAATCTGCAATGCAACAACATCGCAGATAAAAAAACACAGCAGAAGAGGAAAGTGTTTTTCCCTGAGCTAAATTCCAAGTAACTCAACTGTAACTGAAACCTTCTAAATGTTTTCCCACAATTCAACAAGCTAAAGTAATTAGTATGTGGGGCTTTTTCTATCATGCTGATATTCTAAGATTAAAATAAATGCACTTTAATTGTCCATTAGAAAGGAGGACACTTGCTGAAAACGGATTTTGTATTTCTAGGAAAGCAGCATGGAGACCTTCCTTTAGCCATAAATGCCATGGGGATCTCTTACCTTCATCAACCAGCGACTCCATGGATTCATTCACCCGGCTGATTTTATGTAAGGAGTCTGTTGACTGCGACAGGAATTTCCAAGTGTGTATTAAGCTGTCATCGTTCCCAACTCTGCTGAAAACCAGAACATACAATATTGTTTATGGCATAAAAAACCCCAGCCAAATGTACTTTCAAATAACCAGAAGAAATGCATTTTAAATACAAATTGGAAAAAAAAGCCAGCACTGCACAGTTACATACAGAAATGTGCTTTTGTTAGTTGTTTTCTAACCCACTGGGGCTCAAGAAGCTGTAAGAGGTACAGTTCTGAGTGCTGGTGTTTCTTCTATAAAGAATCACATCTGAGGTTTTATGGTTTGGATAACTCCATTTCCACTACTTTCCATTTTAGTCACATCCCATCCTCACTGCCCTTGGGGCAAGCACTGCAAAAAATGCAACACCAAAGGCTATACATGAGTTCTTATCATTAGCTCTGAGAAAGATGAGAAAAGTGGACTGAAATACATTTCACCATGACTAGCCAGGGCATCCAAACTGCCCAGAACATGGCAGTCCATGCTACTGCCTCATGTGTAGAACTGCTCAAAATGCAGGTAGGGTAGGAACCATAAACCAGATTTTCTTCTGTGATTTTATTTTAAAGTAATTACGTATAATGCAGTCCAAAAACACCAGGCAGACTGCAGCTCTGTGCCTTCACCCCTACTGTCACGGACACAAAAATTAATACTATACCTGAACTGCAAATGTGCGCTTGCACAGTATCCAGCCTAAGGCAAGGGAATTTCCTCCTGGATCCCAGAGCATCTCTAAGAAGTGGCCTTGAATCTAACCAGGCCAACTCAGACTCCTCTGAACTCATGCCATAACTGACCTAGCCCAGACAATCTGATCGTGCAGAAGACACCTGACGGTATCACATGTAACGTGGCTATTTCTGGCTTTGTGAACCTCTTCTGTACTTTTAGCACAAATCACAGTCCACGAATCTGTTTTCAGTGAGATGTGAATTTCTTTATGTTCGCAGTGTCAGGTAACACACAGGTGCTCAGGTGTCCAGGGAGAAACCTTACCCTGCAATGTTCTGTATCGAGACACTTTTAGAAAGTGCTGTCGGCTGCTGTGATGACCTCCTGTTGTTGAATATTGAGGTGACGGTGCCTTCATCGGGAGCGAGGATTGCGGAGCGAGGGCGCTCCTTGGGCTGCGAGCCTGGAAGGGAAGGGTCGGAGAGGAGTCAGTCCATGCAACCGCCTTAACCGCTGCTAACCGTGATGGTGGTGATGACTTAAAGGATCCAGGCGCTAAAATTCACTTCCTTTTCCTTCTAGAATCATCACCAGGGGATTTCAGCAGTTAAAAACAGGAATGAAAGAACATGGACCCCTGTGCAGAATTGACACTGCACTATTCTTGAAATTCCTAGGTGGGATCTGCAAGTCCAGAAACATATACTTGGGAAACTGAATTTAATTTTATGTGATTAAATAATAATATGTTTTAATCTACTCTGTTGCTTTGTCACTCCCCTGGGCCTATAATTATATGCACCTTGCTGCTTCTGGTCGAACTTTTTGACATAGGTTTCTCTATCAGTATGTACCACAGAGAACAGATAATCCCTATTTCATTATACTATCATTATAGTTATCACTATAGATTACCTTTAACTAATCTTTTCATATTAATTCCAGATTTTTCCTTCTTCAGATGCATTTCTGCTTTCTGGAGTGGTATCTCTGATAAATACCACAGCGATTACAACTGTATCATGCAGTGTGATTCCACATACAGATCTCCAAGCTATCACTTAACAAAGCTTATCACTTAAGCTTATCAAAGCACTATAAAACCCATTTGAGCTATTTCACGCCTATTCTTTACCCCTGGTCACACTGCTCTGCAGTGCAGTGTTTATCTCAGCAAAGTCAGGAAAAGTTTGTCAGCATTTCCCCTATTGAAAATTAAACTTTTTATTTTGACTACCTCAAAGCCTGAGACTATTTAATTAAAACAAAAACAATTGTATTTTGAATAAACATTCTATTTGATACTCATAGTTGGATTATTCCCAGTGTCAGACCCACATGGACACAGGCTTCATCTTCCAGATTTCATGGACTTACCAGCTGTAGGCATTCAGAAAGCTACAGCAGCCAAGTAGCTATTTTAGATCTGAGATGACTTTACATTTGCATAAAGCTACATGGACACTGCAGAAGCAGATAAACTCTGAAATCTCAAATATTGCTTACCACACATGGGGGATGTTTTCATCCCTGCTTTGATAAATGCTTATCTTGCATAATATTAAGTTATCAGTTGTCAGAACAGTTAAGAACCTCATCAAAGCAGAGGGAAAGGAAGTTTTCTTACTTTTGTTTCTCATGGTTACTGTGGGTAACGAAGAGGTATCATGTGCCTGCAGCATCCCTCTTTGTGGCTGAAAGAAAAATGAATTTCACTGTAATTTCTTCCTCCTTTTTCCCACCAATTTGTTCCATATAACTAAATTTAAAATTATGTTTTTCTGAATTCTCTCTCAACAAATCAGTTTTTGGCTGTACGTGTATTTTAAAAAAATATATATATCTTGAAATGGGCATAATAACAGATGGAGAAATAGGAAAATGAGAAAGTGATGATAATACTGAAGAGAACTGAAAATCATACTTGTATAAACATTATTTAGCTTGGAGAACCAGGTTCCTTACAATTGGGGTAAGCACAAACTCTGTGTGTTTCTTGTATAAACAACATATTCAATAGTTTTCACTACATGAAAACTTCAGCACAGGGCCTGAAGTTCTTTCCAACAAGCTGGAAACTTTGTGACATATGATAGAAGATGTTATGTACCTTCATAAACTATTTTTGTTTGTTCAATACAGCAGATGAACTCTCTTACCTTCATTTTGACCTTCGCACAAGAAGCAAAACTCTCCTTACAGCCTTTGTGAACAATTGCATTGCAGTCTGTCAAAATTAAAAAAACCAAACCAATTACACAAAATCACACAGAAAACAGGTCAGTTTTCACCATTGGTAATCTCAACTGTTAACTGGAATTTAATAGGAAATTCTTTTTAAAAAAATCAACGCAAGGTTGAGCTGCCAGGGGTCTTAACCAGCGGGTTTTAAATTAAAGAAAAAAAAAAGAGGATAGAAAAATGATGGCATTATTCCTCTGAAAGTAAGGTGGAAAGCTGAAGCAGGAGACAGAAACAGAAACCAATTGTAGGGCCAATATTTTCTCTGAGAACAGAAATACTGTTCTCACCAAAACACGGACTGCGAGATCCAAAAGACAGGAAAAAGACAGGAAAATCCATCTACACAAACTCAGACACCACGGGCAAGATCTACAGCACAGAAACCTACAGGGTTTTACTACAAGGTTACCAGAAAAAAGTTAACAGGACCACGTGTCAGGTGACCATGTCTGGGAGGTTGGGATTTCCTGCTGAAAACTGCACTGAAGACACCGTTTTGGTCGGAAGCCACAGCACCCCCCAATGCAAAGACCACCAGGCTTTAACCCCAGCCTTTGCTGCTTATACGCCAGAGGAAAAGCTGTGTGTTTTTTGGAATACCCTCAGTCTGCCCATGATCTCTGGGAAAGGATGATTAAAAATACTCTTTTTTTTTTCATAACGATAATAGGGTTTGAGGGCTGTAACTCGGCAGATAAAAGATCATAACTCAAATGCTCTCAGATGAGATTCAGTAGCTTAGAGAAAATTATTTCCACGCATTCATGAAAACGCTAACAGAGATAACGAATTGTACTTTACATATAATTTACACTGTAAGCATAAAGTTCTGAATTATTTTTTGAAAAAAATAAGAGGGGAAAAAACTCCCTGTCCAGAATGACAAAATATGCTCACATTCCTGGTATTTTTTACATGTAGGCCTACTTAACCAAAGCCAGTAATTCTGATATTTTGACAGAGATAAGGGTAAGGCCATAGGGTGTTGCTATTTTGTCATCTCACAATTTCCTGTGCAAGACAGACAGAACAAAGAAACCTGCATGTTCTTGCAAAAACCTACAAGCACTATCATTTTTTCAGATCGAACAAGGAAGAGGGGCAGAACCTGCCTCTGGTGCACAAAGACAGGCAGTGAGACAATTCAGAATAGTTAAATCCACACTTAGGCCCTGAAAGCCTGAAGGCAGCTCTTTAGTATGTACCATTTGGCAATAAAACATCTGGATTTTTTAGATGGAAAAATCTGGTTTCAGGGACTTTATTTCACCTATTCAACTCTTCAGCAGGCAGGAAGTTCCTCCAACTCCTCTGTATCACTAGTATGAATAATTAAAACTCCCAAAAGCTTATTTTCTGCATTACTGCTTGTAAAAAAAAATAAAAAAGACCAGGCAGGAAGCTATTAAAAGTCAGGCTTTTCTGCTTGCCCATTTGTTTCACAGTATTCTCAATCTTTTAGCATTGACTAGCTGTTTCAGGAAGCTGGGAGGCATCACTGAAAAGCTGAGACATTGATCTAAAATGATCCAGTGCTTTAAAATGCATTAAGAAAGAGTCATTCACAGGCGAGACAGAGCAGTGATGGTAGCACTAGTTTGCAACAGTACAGGAATAAGAGCCTCTGCTGGTGGTTATCCACAATTTCCAAAGCATCTGATGGTTGATTTTAAGATGCAATGGGAGGAAGGAGCACTCTCAGATGTGAGATTTCAACCTGGGCCCTCATCAAACCTTCCTCGTGGCATTCATTCCTTGTCCAATGCAGAAAACTTACAACAATTTCCCATCATATCTTGGAAATAAGAAAAGAACATCTAGGCTAAAACATACAACATTGTTGGGTTATTTTAACTCATTAGAATATAGAGAAAATTAAATTGGGATATATTTGATCTTCTAAGTGGCTTCAGAAGCTGTAAAGAAAGTTGAGTGGGGAAAGGGAGAGAATGCATTTGAGAGCTTATAACTGTTGATGTTTTCCATTTCCCATCAGGCTGACACAGAGTGTGTTTCATGTGAACAACTTCACTGAAATCTCTTCCAGGAAACTCAAAACTGCCATTCGGGATTCAGCTGGCTGCCCCTTCCCCTGCTCACATCTACCAGGAGGAACAGAAGGCTCCAGCCTGGGAACAGTTCCCATAAATTCTCTGACTTATCTCGAGGCTAGTGGAGTAAAAAATGACTAATAGTGAGGAAAGAAGAGCCCTGAGCTGCAGTGGGAAAAAGACATTTTTGTCTGCATATTCTATAGCTTTGGGCTGCTGCATAAACCAGGCAGTATTCTGGGCTCGACCACACAAGCTCTGCTGACCTTATCGAGCTACAGGCATGAGAAACTGCGTGATAAGAAAAGAGAACAAGATCACCAATCTGGCAGAAACCCTCAGATGTGTTTCCTGTCCTGCCTGGACTGTAGTGCACGTACTTCACATACACACAGGTAGTTGCCATTTGACCTGTCATGCAATTTCTCGTAAAAAGGGAGAAGAGGGTGAGTATTTCCTTTTTGTGCCATGTGGTTCTCACCGAGGGCTCACCAAAGCAGTGTTTCAGAGAACTACAGCAATACACTACAGATGGGTGGGACGTTTTTTTTCCCCACTGGAAGTGAAAGCCATGATCCAAGCCAGCTGTCCCTGTCCTTTGTCCATCTTATCACAGCAGCTCAGGCCCAAGCCATAACATGCAGCTGAAATAAACAAAGTTCTCCAGCTGACTGACACAGTCTAACAAAGGGTAGAAAACCCCACGGGATGCTGTGATGGCTGAGCTCAAGCTTGGAATGAGGTTGCAGGACACCTCCATGCAGCCACGACTCACTTCAGTCCAGTTTCCACAAGGTAACATGCTGCTCCATGAATCACTATCTCCAAAGTCTCCCTCCCACCCTACATCCTTAAGCAAAAGGAAAAGGCGTAAGGTTCGCATTTTCCATGTCAGACTCAATGAAAAACAAAAGGAAAGGAGGGAACCTCCCCTGACTTACTTGCACAGTAGTACGAATCCTTATTGAAAGGCTTCATACAGTGGTAACAGGTTGCTTGGGCTACAACGGAGGTTGCAGTGAAGAGATGTCCATTTAACAGCTTCTTATCCTTTTCCTTCTCCTTGGAATCTTTGTCCTTCTCTTTAGTCTTCTCTTTATCCTTCTCCTTTTCCTGCAGAGAGAAAAGGACCAAAAGCCTTGTTACTTTGCAGAGGTCTATTCTCCAGTTACAAATTCCTCAGTGTTTGCCTTCGGCACTGCGGCGATATCGACCAGTGCACACCTTAACAATGGTCATGTGTCTGCCCAGCTCTCTGTTAAAAAAAAGCACCTCACAGCCCCTCTGGATGTGGATTTACATACTACTGACTCACAGATGTCTCACCAGCAGATATGAAACTCAGTCTGTTCTGAAAGCAGCTATTTTCTTTCTTCTTTGTATTACATTTGTTGGTTTAATGACTTTACCTCTTTTCTTCTTCTGGGCTCTCATCAGCCTCTTCAGTGTTTTCAATGATTATGTTAAATACAAACACCACGTGCAGTGTGTGTCATATTTTCAACACAGTTAATTTTTAAGGCCAACCTGTAAAGCTCAAGATTTGCAACTGCATTTTTAATGGAGAACACAAGTTCTCTTCGTCAGTGCCTGTACAGCCTTCACTGCCAGAATATTTCCACCTCTGTTTTCCTTCCAACCAGCAACTTCTTCAAGAGTTACATGCAACCCCAAGTAATCATGTGAAGCTTTTTGGGAAAACGGATCTTTTACAAATTCTCCACATATGGCACCACAGAAAGGCAGAGGAACAACAGCAATGCCATAAAAGATCCTCTCATCTTCCACAAGCCACAATTCAACCTCTGGGCTACTCAGCTTTGGAAAGATGACAAGCACAGCCAGCTTCTCCAACTTAGAGCAGAGTTTCCGCTTACTTTTCTATCGCTACCTTAGATAGAAAATACTCAATACTAAAAATTTGAAACGTTTTTCCCTGAAGCCTTTCATGGACTTGGAATTCTTCCAAACAATTTTTAAAGGGAACTCCACAGAAAAACTCCAAATTTTAATTACAGCGACTCCTTGTCTTTCTGTGTACCAATCTGTAACATGTTTACCATACCATTCAGTTCCAGTTCTGTACTTCAACTGTTACTGCGGATTTCCTGGCATCTGAAAGAGAAGCCTAACCAGAAACTGGTAAAGGCTTCTGTGAGCTTATCTTTGCACTTTGTTATGTATATGCTATATGTCGTCTGCCTAATATTGTCACAGCCTGAATATCAGAGACTTGCAGAGCAGCCCATGTGAGCAACTGCCATGAAGTGGTTAAAAGAGGTATCGAGCTCTGCAGTCACCCGCAGGGAAACTGTTGAGCTCTTGATGACACACTCAAATAATGAGTAACTCAGCCTAAGGACTCTCCTCTCCCAACACTTCCCAGGCAAAATGCCCAATGTCAGAGTCTTTCCCTGCAAAGTGTCATAAACAAAAAGTCAATTTACTGGCCCCAAAAGCTATTTTGTTCTGCAAATAAGCAAAACTAGGAGCATTACCATATGGAACAATCCTGTCTGAAGCAGAAAACCTGCCAGGAAGAGTCTGTGTTGCATCTGTGTTGCATCACATCTCCGCCTCCTCTGAGCCATCAGCTTGGCTCACCACCCCACAGAAACCTCTGCAGCCCCATCCTCCATCCACTGACCTGCCCACCTTTAACCATGTCCAGCCTGGCAGCATTCAAGAACTTAAACTGCAGTTTAGGCCTTGGCTGATGGTACTAAGCTGATGCCTGGAGTTTTGCTCTATTGCTAAGTCTTGTGAAGCTCCAGGAGAAAAGATCACTCTACGCTCAGGGCAAATCTTGTGACTCTCATGATGAAAGGAGATTTCCCATCCTATACTTTAAACCTACCTGATGTCTACTGCAAAGCCCAGTAATCCTGAAGTCTGGAATAATACACTGCCTTCATGAAAATCACTGTAAAAAACCATTTTAATTAAAGCTGAACGAACCCAGAAAAAAAAACAGGAAATGGGTGCACCACTTTCTAGGAGGAAACGGCACACTATGCACAGGCTGCCAGCCACTCCACTGAAGGACAAAGTCTCAAAACTAGATTTTATTTTTTTTCAGCTTTTTTCCTGTGACAGTTACTGGAACTTTATTTTTAAAAAGGACTGTAAAAAACAAGACCATTTTCCTGAGCTATTGGAGCTGCCAGCAAGATTTGAAGCCCGGCCCTGCGGCTGAACCGACGTGCAGGAACAGACACAGCAGGTACCGCAAACCCAAAGGAACAAGACCTGCAGCAGCCGATCCCTCCCCCCGCCAAAGAACCACGAAGCTCTTACCTCCCAATGCTTAAGTCCTACCAGCTTCACTGTTATCTGAGGTACTTCTGCAAACCTGTTCCATTTTATGGACATCCTTCCCCCGGGGGGCAGGAGCGCTGCTCCCCACCAGCCCTAGCCCATCCCGGTGGCCGGGAGCTGCCGGCACGGCCGGCTGGGGGGGTTGGCAGGCACAGAGCAGTTGAGCAAAAGGGGGAGGGCGGGACGATTGCTGCTAACTTCCTCGAAGATGATTTTAGCTACTTGGCTGTTGCTTTCATCTTGCCCTACCCTAGCTTCCACTGCTAAAAAGAAGTTAAGAAAAAAAAAATAAAAATACACAGGGCAGAAGAGGATGTGATTAATCTTTTAGAAGTCACAAGTCACTAAGAGACCACCTGTTTAAAAGGCCGAGGGTAGTAAATCAAACACTCTGTGATGTTTGGGATAGAAAAAAAAGCGAATTTTAACATACCTCAGTGTTGCTATGCAGTACTTCAGCAAACAAAGTGCTGCAGAAGATGCCCAGACAGAAAGGCTTTGTGAGTTTGAGCTCCTCCTGCTCTACACATCAGGAATATTCCATCTCCTAATCCTTTCAGACACTCACAACTCCTACTATATACACTGAAACGGTGGTGGTGGTATAGCACTGCCTTATTACTACACAAGGCAAGGAAAAAAGAGAAATTACTCATGCTAATTGTCATCATTTCTCAGAAACCCTCTACCTTTTTTTCCTTAACTGACAGAAATAGAGTATGTTTTAGACTTCACAAATGTGAATCAGGGCACGTCGCTAAAAGCAAGAGATTCACTGCTTATCCCCAAATAACACCAAATACATGCCAGGCATGGGTAAATTCACACCGACTTCTATCAGCATCCCCTACAGTTAATCCTCCAAACATCTCTTTATTTTTAAGGGTTTTTTACACAACTTTTTTACATGATTTTTCAAAGGAGTTGTTGCCATTAGTAGGCTCAGGTGTGCTTTATTTTACAGTTCATCTTAGAAAACAATGCAGGTTTGGAGATAAGTAAAACTTCGTTGGAAAGAAGCTGAAGTGAAGCCTCCCTCCCTCCTGACAGCCCAGACAGCAGCAGAAACCAACTTCCTGTCAAACTTCCTCTTTTAAGGTTTGTTGTTTTTCTTTTTAATACTTACCAGTTTTCCTCAGCTGTAATGTTGCTGAGAAATCAGTGTTCCCAAGAATTTTTTGGTCAAAAAATCCTTACGATTTTTAGGCTGGAGCTTAAAAATGTAAGGTGGTTTTTTAGGCCAGAGCCCTAAAGAAGTATGTCATGCAAGCATTCCACCGTAAGCAGAGAAGAAATTGCAATTTGAATGATATCCTGGCTTTTTAATTAGTAAAAATATCAGAATTGATTATCAGCTTCAATTTCTGTAGCGTGTGTTATTGCGGGGATTTTGGAGCAATTCTTTGTCAACTCTTTTAGACACAATCATGACATCAGTGAAATCAGCCTGCACTTACTTAACAAAAGGAAAGCAAATTTCTGAGAGCAATTCTGTTGTATTTTCTTATGTGTCCCATTCAGATCTCTTATCTTTTTCTCTACCTCTTGCTTTAGAGATTATGCGCCCGAAGTGCAAGAACCAGTTAATGCATTTCCAGTCTCGTTCACAGCCTGTGCAAAATGCCCCTGAACTTCTCACTGGGCCTTTGCAACAGAGGTTTCTATGTAAGCAGATTTGTTTTTTGGCACGGCACTTTGCAGCAGGGAATATCATTGTCTTAAAGCTGCTCAGCAGCAGCTTTGAGCCACCGGCACTTGTGGTCTTTGTATCTTTAAAGGCAGATCCGGAAAGAGGAACTGTGTGTAATTACACCTCTGGGGGCCTTTCAACAGTATTTACCAACATATTAAGCTCCGCATCACCTAATGATACAATACACACACTGCCCACGGCGAGGTAAGGTGCTCTGAGCTTGGTCAGAGAGATAAAGAGAGGTCAGATTCAAGTAAAAAATATCCAACCAAGCCAAAAAAAAACCCCAGACATATATTAACCTTAGGGGGGACAATCTAAAGCAACAATTGCCCGTTTGTGTATTTTCTTTAACCAATACAGTTCCCAAGAAATTCAGCTGTGCTGAGCAGCACTTGTCTTTCAGCAAATTAAATCCCAGGGTTTCAAGGGTGGAAAAAAGGTGAAAATACAAATATTTGCCATCACCAAAGGTCATTGTTTGAGCAATGTCTCTTGCAGCACATGGAAACTTTGTGGCAAAAGTAAAAATAAAATGAAAATACACTACACCCTTCGGCAGCCAGTCCTTTCTTACAGCTCCCGTCCTCATTTTATTAAAAACCTCTCAGGTTCTGTAAGAATTAGACTCATCAATCACTTCAAAGCCATAACTCATGCCAGAACACTATCTATTCTCTATAATAAATGCAGCTTCATTTTGTGGAGAAAAGAGTGAAAATAAAGAATCAAAGAATTGCTGAATCTTCAAGGTTGGAAGAGACCTTCAAGATCATCCAGTCCAACCATCAACCCAGTACTACCACTGTAAACCCTCCCTAAACCACATCACTTAGTGCCAAATCCACCACCAACCTGGGCAACCTATTGCCTGACTACTCTAACAGTAAAATTTTTTTTCTAATATCTAATCTTAATCTCCCTGACTCAGCTTAAGGCCATTTCCTCACATCCTCTTCCTGCAGGTACAGTGGACTCAATCCCCATGTCCAGATCATCGATAAAGATGTCAAACAGGACCAGCCCCAAAACTGAGCCCTGAGGACACAACTAGTGACTAACCACCACTTGAGTTCCCAGAGTGTGTCCTAGGGCTCAGTTCTGCGGTGCTAAGATTTCCCATGTAGCTAGTCCCTGTTACAACGCAGACAATCCTCTCCACACAAAAGACAGAAAGAAAGTAAATGGGCAAAGACTTAAATACCACCCTATGGAAACACAGAACTGAAATACAGAACTCATCCCTGCTGCCTACGGGCATTTTGTGGCTGCATAAATCACAAGAAGCACTTACTTTGCTCTTCTTGCTGCTGGACATTTTATTCCTGAGGTAGCTGAAGGTGCGACTGACTTTCGTTACACCTTTGCCAGTGGAGACACTGCTGCTCTCTTCAGATATGCTAGAATCAAAAAAGAAAAAAAGGTTGCTTTTACTTTTTTTTTTCTTTTCCCAAAACATCTATTAAATGGATAGATTTATTTTTTTTTAAAAGGAAAAATGCATTTATTAGCCAATAGGGTCAAAGGTTGCTTTATGGTGTTGTACCAGAGAAGGAAAAGTGAAGACAAAATGCCAATCCAGTTGCTTTGAGTTAAATTTCAAGGAAACCTCACATCTGTTTTTAAGCAGGCCTTGCCATAGCACCCTCTGCTGCTCCCCTGCCCAAATAACCAGGAACCATTAATACTTTAAAGAGCAATCTCTTTCCAGAAAAAGGCATTTAATGAACTCTAAAAAGGCAGTGAGTGCCTTTAACAGAAACCGCACTGCCTGCAAAGCTTCCCCTGAGAAATGAGAATACCAAATAATAAACAACAATGATTATATGTATTAATTTAAGCATTTTTAGGATGCCAGTTATTTTTTGCCAGTCTTTACATGCACAAGCTTATGACTTCAGCTGCAGTGGAAGAATAAGGAAACAACTATTGCATAAAGGACACAGTCTATCAATAGGAAGTACAACACAAACCAAAAGCAGAACAACAGAAATATAAATTAAATCAAGGAGAAGAAAATAACAGCAAGTAGAGGCAAAGAGCCTCCCAGCCGTGAAATAAAGCTGAAGCCACCAGAGCCACAGAGACCAGACACCCAGGTCCCTTGGTCCCACAAACATCCTTCCTCTGGGGAAGCACTTTTAAAAACACCAGGAAAATTATCTCCTCTGCACAACTTGCAAGGATGAAAAGCAACGTACAAATCCACGACTGGTTTGGCCTTTGTTACGGAGATACAGAGACTGAATTAGCCACAGGGAGGAAGAACTACTTTTAGTGTAAAATATAACTTGGGGTAAACTGATGTTGTGCAACAAAAGGTAATCTGAAGTTATTAGCTACGCATAAACACAAAGCCTTGTTAGAAATGAGACCCAGAACAGACTTTCACATTCTATGACCTAAAATATTCTTCAGCCTTTAGACACACGAGACTGATGTTCGCAAATCTGACAACTTCTGATTTCAGCTGGAGTGCACTGATGCCAGGAAGGCTTTTGGGTGTCCAAAGCAGAGCCCACTGCAGGAGCCCCACCAGAAGAGATGTGATACCCCCAGAATACTGTACCTCTGAACTGAGGAACCCGTGGAGCTGCCGAACGACTGCGTACCTGCAAAAGATCGGAGGGGTGGGGGGTGACACGTTAGACTGCAATCTTAGCCCACTGATCCTAAAAACATAGTTTGCATATTTGGATGGTTCAAGAGGAAAGGAAAATGCTTTCCAGAAGTGAGTGTTTAGAATAGATTTCATGTGCTCAGGATAAAGCCTGTTCCCTGTATCCTTAGCTGCTGTCAAATTAGATGCTGAGGTGAAAGCCTGCTTAGTATTTTTTATCAGTCTTCAGCTATTAAGCAAAGGCCGTGCAACTGTTAAATTTGCTGGTAAATCAGGCTGTCTGAATCAGAACTGCCAATTCAATGACAATAGGTATAAATGAGAATGATTCTACCACAATGCCTTTATTTATACACCACTAGAATGAATCCATTGTACAACACATCCGCGTTTCATGCATACAACTTTTCTACTTGATAAAATTATAGTTCATTTTCCCATCAGAATCCTGAAGCACTTCATAAAGAGTAAGGGAAACAAGGGAAGCCTTATTCTGTTTTCCACAAAACGTTACCAGCCTGGGGCTTCGTCACAAAACACTGCTTGAGGAAAGGCTGAATTTCAACACGAAGCTGAAGCCCTGCCAATGGCACCAATTCTCTTTATACCACAAGAAACCTGCTTGCACAATGCATTTGGAGCAGGTCTGGGAGCTGACACCATTTACCAGAACCATCGAAGAACACTGAAATGATCCAGGACACAGGGCTCTCTCTGGAGCAACTGGGCTTGCCAAGACTCTGAAAAACCCTCACACAAGGACTGTTTGCAGCCCTTTCTGAAGTTCAAGAAGCAGCATGACTGTCACCTCATTAGGCTTCTGCATATGTACTGTAAGGAAAACAGTATTTTGGTTGAAATTCTGTTAACATATAATGCTAAGGGTGAATGCAAAAGAGCTGCTTGCCATCAGAGGCAAAGATGGTCCCTTATCCAAAAGCAGTAGCTACATTAGGAAAAACTGTGCATACAATATTATGCTTTAAATACAGATTTTTCTAACCACCCATTCAAGTGCCAACACAGACAGAAATATAATTTCTTCATATTGAGAAACTAAAATACAGGCATATCCCATTACCCAGTCCCTGCTTGGGGATTTGTGTTAATGTTTGCCTTGTGAAGTCTTTCACCTCATTAATGATCCATCCCAAATACATCAAAGTTAGTAATACTGTAACATATACAAAAGGAGGTCTATTCAATTTCCAATAAGGGATATTATATTTTTATACAATATCCACTACCTAAGCACCTACTAAGATCACACAAGTAATTTATAGACACCCAAATCACTGGCTAAAGCTCCAGTGACTCTGGTTCACATTTCAGTTCTAGTTTGCTTTTAACCCGAGTTAGGTCTCCTTAGTATTTCCTTTTTTAAAATCAATTAATAAGTTCGACTGGATTTAAGTATTTCACAAACCTTTTTATTTCTTTGCAATTAACATATGAAATATGAACAAATGCTGACCCAAGAGCTGTAATAATTTGAAATTTGTGACTGGTTTTCAGCACCTGGAGAAAGTATGTTGCACAAGAGCTTCAATTATGTATCATTTATATTTTACTGCATTAGTGTTTTATCATAAAAATGGGGGATTTTTGATTCTGGCAGGCAAAGTGGATCTAGATAAAAAAATCAAGGTCTGCTTATGATTTCATATTTTAGGTTATACTATAGCATCATATAATCAATACTGATGCAAGCTATAAAACCCCTGAAGACAAGCACAGAAAAGCACACATCTTCTTTATCTTCAGGTTTGGTTCTGAAGTAGAAGAGGGGAAGGAAGGTTTATTTTCATAACTTCTTTGTTTCGTGTCACAAGCAGGATCAAAACTGAAATGCTAACACCAACCTCACAACCCACCCAAAAAATTAAGTTGTTATGCAGAAAGCAGGGACTGGATTAGGATGTTGCAAACCAGCTTGCAACTCCCTAATTCTGTAATTAAACTTTTGTGAGTCAAGAAATCCAAAGGCTCCATAATAATAGTCCAGCCACCGGAAATCCTAGTCTTAAATATACCATATCATCACAAAAACTGCAACTAATCCTCCACACTCTAGAGAAAACCAGGCATGGAGTGGTTGAGGAGGAGTAACTGAAATGCAAGTGCAATCTCAACGTTAACACATCTGGCCTTTTACAAGAAATGAACCCTGAAGGTGTGAAAAAATAAAGTGATCTGGGATTACTACATGAAAAATGCCCACTGTCTTACGAATAGCTGTGGCTAAACCAACCTTCACATAAAGTCACCAAAGTACCCTCAAATATGAGGGAATAAAACACATGTAAAGAGATCAACATTTTTGTTTGAGACAATATCAGATGTTTTTTTAAAAGATCATCGTTAGCAGGAGCACTGTTGGAGAAGAGAAGGTAAATACCGGCTAACATAAATATCCCCTAAAATTGTCATACCCCAATCTGACTGTTAGATATAACTTAATGGGTTGGATGATTAAAACAAACAAACAAACAAAAAGAAATAGAGTAATAAAAAATAACCCGAACTCATACATACACAAAAAAAATCGCACAGAACAAAACAACAAACCCCCAAAAGAACAAAACTCCCCAAACAAAAACAACCAACTTCCCCAAACAAATAAAAAAACCCTATCAAACAAAAAAATTCCAAATCCACCAGAAGGTTTAGCTGAGGGTACTTTTTACTGTGGGGCATCATACTGATGCACAGCTGTATGTTTACAGTTCACTTTCTGGGGACTATGAATTTTGAGTTTTGTTAAAGGCAGAAGAGCAAAGATGAAGGAGCTTAAATATGGAAGTCAGTGATATCCCACTGGGCACAGGACTTTCTTAAGGAAAGGAACAAACCCACAGGGAAGACTAGGAATGGAAAGGAGGAGAACTTAGATACCAAGAACATGGATGGTGTTTTAGATTGTGATGTTGGAGACTGTTTTAAATTCAGGAAGCAACCAAAATGTGTTGGACAGGAAAGCAATTTCCCCCATTCCAGTATGGACACAAGGAATGTGCCTGGTTTATTTCAACAGTCTAATAAAACATGCTTAAGAAATAGGAAACATTTTTAGTTATCTTTGATAAACCTATTAAAAAAGCCAAGAGGAGTCTAAATTACTTTAATTCAATCTTCAGCCTCAGTTAGGCTTCTTTTAGTAATAGTCTGCAGGAGGAAAAAAAAGCTACCAGATAACTCTTGCCTGTTTCCCACAAAACTACTCTGATAATATCAGGACCTAGATATGAACACGCTGAGGATTTAAGGTGTTTGACTGCAATGTGTGCCTTTTGCTTAGGAGGGGAACTGTGAAGTTGCCACCAAGATTTTCAGAATTTAATAATCAGGGCTTCACTCCACTTCTCTTTCACTGAGCAACGTACTCAGTCTTACCCACAGAGGGCAAGGATCTACCTCTGCTGCTAACTCCATGCCCTGCAACAAGCTCAAGGCAAGTTATTTTGGTTTTAATAAAAAGGTAAAGACTGTATTGATGGTCAGAGTGGCAGGTGATGATATTTGCCACTTGGATACAGATCAAAACCAACTGGATGAGACATGGTGGTGCTGATGTACAAGGTTCTTTGGATTATAATCCTTTTATTCTGCCATTCTGCCAGCTAGTATTTAAATACAGGACTAAGATAATGCTGTTAGACATCATGCAATGGAAAGGTTAGTTCAGCGTTTGCAAGGTGAAATTCCAAGGTCTAAAGCAGAAAACCAGATTTCCCTTTGTTTCCACCCATAATGGCTGCAACGCACAGAAAACGATTACTTACTATCCAACTCCTCCTCCTCATCACTGGAAGAAGAGCCAATAGAAAAGAGAGTTTTAGACTTAGGAATGAGTGGAGAGATGCTGAAGGAGAAGGAGATTCGTCTCGATGGTCGAGTCCGGCCCTGGGCTGAGAAGTGGGTTAACAGCAGACATTAGAGCATGCTTGAAAACGCATTTAATAATAAAAGGAGAGGAAGGCGGCCAAAGCAAACTAAAACCAAAGCAAAGGAAACGTCTGCAAAGCAGCTGGCTCCAGAAAAGGCACAAGAAACAAAGAATTGAGAACGTGCAAATTCCAGAAGGTGCAGGTTTCAGAGGATGGACGTCTCACTGCACGCACAGCTCGAGGTTCGAGGCTTTCCCTATTTTTGCTGGTATCTTTTTTTTATAGCACCTCTTAATGAAGACTTATATGCAAACAGTTATTTTCCCAAACAGAATAACAACAATAAAGTGGGTCTCTGGACAAAGGGCATCAGCTTCACTGAAAGAACTGCCAGGGAATCAAATTAGAACAAATCAAGGTATTTGTTCGAAGGTGCTTTCTGCAGTTAAATGACACAGCAAAGCTACCAGACGTTAGCAAGGACAGTTTATCTGAAGTGCTGATATAATCTACCTGGGGAAATTCTTGCCACTTCTATTTCTAAAAAAATCCCAAAATTTTGATAATGTTATGCCCTTCAAAATTTCCAGCTTTAACGAGGAGACACTTCAGCTTCCAATCTTTTCTTCCAAAATGAAAATGAAAAAACAAGCATCTCTTCTGCCGCCTTCTAAAACTCACAACCCTTGTTTTAAAGAAACTGCCTAAATATGAGAAAAGCTCCTCTGCACCCTCTTCTGTCCTTGTCTGGAAGATGACTACCAAACACAGTGACAAACTCAGGAATCAGTCTGTGGCATCAAGTCTTCAATAATATATTTTTAAGAGCTTGCACAGCAGCAGCTTTGCAACAATTCTTTGTAAGTACACTCTTCTCCAAAAAGAGATGCAGGAGCCAGACAGCCACTCTTCACTCAAAGTGGGATTCCCAAGGGCTGTATTTCCCAGACTTTTCCTTCATACAAGCACAGGTGGAAGCCTCTGAGCTGTGACCTGGTTTCTGGATACCCATCACTGACATGGGCAATCAGCGTGAGATCGGGAAACATGACTGGGACAGGGTTGGAGAAACGCTGCCCCTGCAACAGTCTGATCTAAGGGTTCTACTTAAGCACCTACAATTAACAACTTCAGTGCATATATTCAGTCACTTTTAAGTCATTCCATGGATAAATCAATTCACTTGCACAACAGGGAAAACAGGCTAAAGACTTTATCAGTATTAAACTTCCAACGAGAAAGAAGAAGCAATTATTGCTCTCTTTGAATAAAACATGTCCTTTCAGCCACACACAATGAGAATTTTTTGCATTGCTGATATCATATGCCAAAACTGAATTCAGAATATAAAAATACTGTCCGAGGAATATCCAGTGCAATGCAAGCAATGCAAAGCAAACTCCCCAGAAATTTCCCTTCAGCCATTAATCATAAATGCCAGTGGTCCAGAGGCAATTTGACTAAAATGTGCACACTTTTCCAACACAAGCAGAACAACCCTAGAGGGACTCAATGTAAGGCATTTAAATTGAAGAATTCTTAGCAAGACTGATGCATTAATTTTGTTTAGACTGCCTTTCCAAGGAGTTGTTCTAGTGTCCCAGATCTGAAGAACACGATTAGGCAACCCTGCTTTTTCTTCTGTAGTCTACTGTCTATTTAGACTAAAAGTCAAGATGAACAATAATACTTTACTGTAAATTGAACCACCTTCTCCAGCACAGTTCAACTTCCATTTCAGTGGTTTTATTTATAGCAATTCCTGGCTTTATAACAGTGCTCCACACTGGAAATTTGCTATTCCAAGGCCGAAAGCATTCTTCCGAGCACTCCAGCCAAGAGCTCTTGTGACCTCCCTCTAAAAAATGCTGCAGAATTAACAGTTGTGAATAGCCACAACAGCTCTTGGAACATCTGAGAAATCAGATGGGAGTGCGGGATAGAAATGCAGTCTTGGAAACTGCTCCTGCCTCAACACATGTGACAATAAATGGTAAAAATAAGAGAAATTCCTCCTATCATTAGTTTGGATTTAGTTTTTAAAGTTTTTGTGCAAGGCTCGTTGTTTTGTTCTCAGACACAGTTGCAGGAATCAGATGGGTTCACATCTACCACAAAATTATGCAAATTATTTCCATGAAATCAATTTTTAGTCTTGCACAACTCTGAAGTGTTCTGCTGAAATAACATGAATGTCAAATCCCAGTGATACAACGAAGTTTATACACTGAGACCTTCTACAAGGCGCTAAAGCTACTTCACACGTCATATCGTCACAACTCAAGCAACACTATTCCTCTTTCAAAGTGACTGAGGAAGAATGAAGTAAAATCATATAATCATAGACTGGTTTGGGTTAGAATGGACCTTAAAGACCCAAACCCTCTTGCCATACGCAGGGGCATCTTCTACTAGACTGGGTTGCTCAAAGCCTGTTCCAGCCTGGCTGTGAACACATCCAGAGATGTGGCATCCACAGCTTCTCAGGGAGATTTACTGAAGTTTCTGAAGTCAGGAAAGAGTCAGGATTGGGAAGAGAACCCATGATCTAAACTTTTGAAGTGATTATTCCTTTCGGATGCTCACATTAACCCCTCAAATACATTGATTTTCAAAATCACCTTCCTATAAAAATGAGGCTCTTCTGAGGAATCACAAACTAATGACTGAGAAAATAAAGCTTACAGGAGTGTTTGTAATTTTTAAGTTCAGCATCCCAAACTCACAGACATCTGCCTCGAAGCAGAAGACTAATCCTGCTATTTCTTCCACAGCCCCTCTGGAGAGCTTACTACGTCTTCTCTTCTCCTTCTGTCTCCATGGGACTAGGTTGGTTCCAGAAGAAGATGGAATAATCAAAGCTGCCTACCACCAGCTCAGGCCTCTGTGGCATTTTTAACGTCGGTCACAGGACAGAGAGGAGCAGAAAGACAGCCAAGTTGTCCAATTCCAAGACAGAGGCACAAATCCTCCACTGTGATAAACTCCCTCCGTGGGCCTGAAGGAAAGTGTCAAGGGAGAGGGGGACGAGCCTCAGCCATCCAGGCTCCCTCAGCCACCGACAGCGCGTTTTTGGGGAGCAAACAGGGTTATTTATGCTGTTTGGTCAGCGGTTGGGTGCAATGCCAATAAATTGGCTGCTTCGAAAAAACAACAATGAACGCCTTCTGCCCAAGGAGGGAAGCAGGATCCGGCCTTGGGCGGGACAGAACTGCCCATGTTTTGGTTACCGTTGCTGGGGGACACATCCGCTAGACCACATTCTGATTAATCACGGTGAAGAATTTTAAAATGTCTCCCACAAAGCATAATCCCTGTGAGCTTCCTCCAGCAAGCCTCCCATGAATAAAATGCCTCTCTTGAAGCACCTTTCCCTTGTTCAGCTTCGCAAGCAAGAAGCATGTTAATAAAGGGGAAAGATCAGAGACCATCGCTAATTGACAAGACGTGAGCTAAGATGTCAGTTTGGTTTCTGGCTGGCAATTAATAAAATGAAAACATGTGTAATGCAGCCCTTCCTAAGCACATCCAGCTGCAGCCTTCTGAATGACTTTTTCAGCTGAAAGAATCAATTCAGCCAAGTTGCAAAATTAAGTGCTTGTTATCGCTTCAATTAAGCTAAACTGGAAAATTTCACAGAATCATCTTTTATTATTTTCTTCAGCAATGAGATTCAATAAATTACACCCAACTGCTCCAAAATATTTAACTCAAAATGAATAGCAACAAACTCTCCAAAGGAGAAGAAGACACGGATTCTCAAATTTCCATGTATCAACTTTCAAAAATCTAGACATAGGGAAGTAAGATCTCACATGGAATTTACCTGACATCGGTGGAAGAAATTCTGAAAGGATGTAAAATTAATTTTTTTTTTTTTTTAAATAATAAACTCACTAAATCACAGTTTTCATGCCAGTAGTCCAATTTAAGAAAAAAAAGACGCAAAAGAAACCTAACACAAAGAAACACTAGGAGTACATTGGGAAAAGTTAAACTAAACTGACTGAGTTCTGCCTTTCCACCCAGAATTCCATTCAGCAGTGAAACATATATTTCACATAATATAGGAAAGCAGGAGCAGCTACTAGCACATTCTGCCTTGGGAAGGTAGCAAGATATACTCAATAATACAGATGACAGCGTGGATAAGGGAAAACTGTGTTACTCACTGTCAAGCACTGGCTTGCTAATTGACATTAGAGACATGGATTTGGTCAGTGGAGATGAAGCAGCGGAAGAACAGAAATTAAATCCTTGTGGCTGCGATGTCTGACGTGCCTGCAGAACAGAAAAGAACCACGCTGAGTCATTATGTAAAGAGCTACAGAATCATCCCAATCTCAGATCCCAGTTCAGTGTTTGTGTTTACTGAAATTCTCACTCTGAAACAGTGAAAAATTTAAACAATATTAGAATAACATAACAGCTGAGAAAGTCAAGTACCACAAAAAATGTAATCAGTGGTGCACAGGTGAAATGTAACATTTTGCTTTGTCTTTTAAGTGTAAGACAACTAATTATGCAACAGAGAGACTCTGGCTGCTTGATTTTCTTGCAACATATTACTAGATAGATATTGTAAACTTTCTGACAGCAACTGAAATTACTGCTGTGACTCCAACTCCTCAGCATAACTTGACTGTGGTTCAACATGGTAAAAGAAATCTGATGCTCAGCAGTGCATTCCCTAAAAATGCCATTCCCCAAAGCAAAAGAAAACGTGAGAGTTGTGACATTACAACTCAACAGGCCAGATTTTTTAAGACCCATTTACTGCCCTGATGTACAGCAGTGACTTTATGAGGTAAACAGACTGAATGGTTAATGATTCTGACATGAACCCAGAAAATACTATGGCTGAAAGTTCCAACTCAGAAATCCAGGGTATCTATAGTATTTAAGACAATAATTACTTCTTTAATAACAATTATTAGGAAGTCTCATAAGATTGTGGCTCATCTGTCCTTAGCAGTTACTGTAGACTTCTGATCCGGAGAGGTTACTCTGTGTTTTCTTAATAGTCAATCAGTATTTTGCTTTAATGAAACTTTTGATTTTGAATCTTTATTTTCCTCCTATGATATGAAAATAAACCCAAAAACTTTAGCAGACGAATCATTACTTGGTACGTGTGTGTATTTCAGGACTGCAAAAGGCAGCATAAGCATTAATTGCAGCATCAGTTTTTCATTCAATCAACACCTTTGACTGACTCACTGTATCCATGCTAAAAATTAAATAACTTTTCCATAATTACTCATGCAATTGGTGGAAGAAAACGGGCAAGTTTCTTGGTCTCACCCTACAACTTTGCCCACCAACCATGTTGTCCCAAAAACCAAACAGCAAACTTAATACAGGTGGAGATTCCTCCATGTTAAAGATGGAAGATTTAAAATATTTTTTTCATATATTTATATACATACACATATAGGGTGGAAGCCTTTGTGAGACTGTCACTTGGGAAAATTACTTTTAAAATGCTGATGTAGCATTTTGCTGACAATAGCTGGACAGTTTTACCTGGTGACCATAGTCTCTGATTTCTCCTTGCTCGAGTTCTTCAGTGAGCAGGACCAGGGACCCACACTGATTGCTGGTAAGTGGACTCCTCCTGAGGTCTTTGGAGCCCAGGGAAGCAGCCTCCAGGTTTGTAGAGGGCTTCTTGTTCTCACCAGAGTCTCCAGCAAGGCCTTCTAGGCTGTAACTAAAGAGAAAGCACAGAGGTTAGATGCTGACGAACTCCTAGGGGACCGGTGTCTTTCAGCACAGAGCACCTTCCTGTGCAAAACACTCGGCAGTCACTGACTGAATTTGCAGGGAAATGCAGATGTTATTGATCAACATGTTACTTCTAGTTTCTTCAGAGAAAACAGCAGCACTTTTGTGCCTCTAATGAGACACAGTAGTTGCTTGAATGACCATTCAAACTCCTGGTCAATAGCCTTTCCTACTGTTTTTTTTTCCTTTTCTTCTTGGGTGGTGCACAGGAAAATCCAGAAACACCCCTTCTAAAGATATTGGTATTTCCATATATTTTTTTTTCTACCTTTTTACTGGGGTCTCCCTTGGAATAAAGCCACCCAAATCAAACTAGCTTGTATAGCATGGTGCTGCCTGTCCTGGACCAACACATCTCCCAGCAGCCACATCAGCTGCTGTCACATTCATCTCTGCAGCCAGTGAATCTATTTTAAAACTTGCCAAAGTGTTGGCACTGATAACACCCTTCTTTCTGCCAAAGCTGGTTTCTTTTCCACTTTTTCTGTCATCTTTTTCTTGAATTCAATAAATGTTGACACCCCCTCTTTCACACTGAACTATTTAATCTGATCAATCTTGACCCAATATTCTGCTTCTGACGCTCTTGCTCTTCAGGCCCGAGCATCAACAGACCCACTGAAACACCACTGTGGGATCATGTGCAAGCTTTACAGATTCACCTCCCAGTACACGAGCACAATTCCATTGCTGATGTTTGATTTCATACTCACTAAGTCCTCCAAGCCCTACCTTGGATTTATATCCCAAGCTGAGGCTAATCATGACATCTAAGTGGCCAACAAGCTGGCATGTAAACAAATGAAGGGGAAACACTCTAGACTGTACAGATGATTTAAACAACCAGAGGAGCTTTAAATTCAGGTAGACTTGCAGAGTAGTGATTAATGTTCCGGAGTTCCTCAGAAGCATTAAGTGGTTGACAAATATGCGCCTTGAAAGCAAAACTTGCAATAAACATGGAATAAGAAGATTTAGTATATTCAAAAGACTTTTTTCATGGTAATTAATGACAAAAAAAGGCTGGTTGAAGCATTTATAATTTAATCTGCTTTAAGAAGATTGCAACTCATCAATGTGTATTTATAGCAGGCACTAAAAAGTTTATTCTAAAACACCTGTAGAGAGAAATCAGGCCCATTTCTACTGATTATTTATAGCAGAAGAAAATTTTTTTCTTACATTCCAAGATGGTAACAGTGGTGGTACACAGTGCAGAAAAAAATTATGTATTTGTGACAAAACCAGTAAAACCTGCAAATATTACCCCATAAAATAGTTATCAGTGGGTGATACTGTTCTGTAATTTGCTGATTGGAGTATATAGACCAAATGTAATTAAATATGTAATAGGAATGACAGATTAACTTTTTTTTCTCAATATCTACTCTTTAGAAAAAGAGTTCAATCATTCTACCCACAACCAGCAAGAACAGCAAACATCAGTCTCAACTGTGGGACTTTCTGCAGAAAATACAAGCTTTAAGTGCCTGGGAAATTTTCATCTGTGGTGATCAGATTGGTTTTTCACAGAAGGTTTTACATGATTAGCCTCTTTGAAGAAAAAACTAGATCTTTCAATTTACAAAGAACAAGTCTGTATGAACTTAAATCCTTTATGAGATTTATCTGGAACAGAGCAGCGTTGAATCATATTTAACCTTGTTCTGATTCTCTGGCTGACACAATTATCATTGTGATCATTGCTGCGGAAAAAAACACGGCTTAAAGTCACCAAGGAGCAGAGCAGCTCAACCCAACAGTGCAGCTTCTTTAATGCTGGAGGCCAGTGAAAAGCAGCCACCACCTTCACCTGCACCCCAGCTCAGAAGATCCAGTCCCAAGACCAATGGCTGAAAAAAGCAGACCAAGCAAACAAACACGTGCACGGTTCAGCCAGAGCAGCGGTGGGGGAGGCGGCGCACGAAAAGCTGACACAGGGTGTTTGCAGGGCTCCTTTGCTGCTGCACATTTATTCATACCATACCTTCTACAAGTAAAGTCAGGACCCATGGCAATGTACTGTACGCCTGAGGGACACCAGCTCAAACTAGGAACATCAAAAGAGGCAAAGAAAGGAAAAGGGCAGTGATTATTGGATTGTTATGGAACAGGGGAATGGTAAAAGACTCTCACTCTTACATATCTTGAAAAAAACCCCAACCAACAAACTCAGAAATAATGCAGTAGCATATCCCTGCTTGCACGAACACACCACAGTGCCCCAAATGCCCGAGGTTACCACAACACAGGTAGCAGGACAGCCCATGCTTCCCCCAAAACAATCCCATCAGTGTACAACGTACTGGAGAAATCACTCCTTGTGGGGAGGGAAGTTTTTTGGGAAAAACATGACTAAAACATAACAAAGCCAATTCTGCATAAGTAATCACACACAGCCATTGTGTTAGTAATGATTAGTATTTTTCTGGTAACTCTCACCCTCAAATCAGAAAAAGAATCCCTTATAGATATTTAATAGTTTAAGTCCCCTCCATAGAAGTATTAACAACCTCAGGCTACACTTGGGAAAAATAAGGAGAGACACATTCTTAAATGCTGCACAGCAAGTCATTGAAAGAGGCTGGAAGGGAAAAACAGGCTTGTCTTACTATTAACTTGGGATTAAATCAAGAGTGCTTCTGACTAGAAAACCTTTCAGCTCCCAAAACAGTCCCAAAGTTGCATCATGAAAGACATAAGAAATGCAAATAAAGAATGCAAATATCTTGGTTGTTATTTTAAACACTGTGTTTGTTATTTTTTCTCTGTCAGCTCATGGCCCAATTGCAGGTTTTGCAGACACAGAGAAATCCATCTTCTTGTCAGCTATAACATATAAATGATCCCTAAATCCTGGAAAAGCTGTCCAGGAAACACACATTGTCTGAAGGGAATTTTGCATCAGCACAGATCTGCCAGAGGAGCACTGTACAAGTTCTGCTCCCAGCCCCTGGCCTGTGATACATTCAAGGAGAGGACACAGCCAGAGAGTGCTTTGCTCCAGAACATGAGCCTACAAAAAGGGCAAAACCAGTCTAAGTATCCCCGGGCCAGGAACTGTGAGTGCCAGAAGCGTCCGAGGGCATAGAAGAAGGTTTAAACCCACTGACTGCATCATGTCATGCCAAATCTTCATATAGTGTCTATACACAACCTTGGAAACGTTCTGTAAGGGTTTGACATCTGTTTTCAGTGGTGGAGTTCAAATAACAGCTACCTGTTTTATAAAAGATGTTAATTAGGTGAGGATACACCCAAGGGCTAAAACTGCAGGGAAGAGAAGAGCAGAGAAGGGCAGAGGAAGGGGAAGAAGAGGAGCCATATTTATGTAGGAGGAGCTTTGAAAGTGGTGTGAGATCCCAAAGAAGGAAAAAGACCTTTTGGCAAGGGCTGTGAAAAGCTCTCTCGCAGGATCACAGTCCTGCTGGGGAGCCACCCAGAATCTGTTGGCAACACCATAAAAAACAAAGCAGATCAATGCAGAGCATACAAAACGCCTCAGTAGAAGACAACTTGGGGAAGGGGGATGATGTTACCTACATCAGCCTTGTGGGAGAGCAGAAACTGTGGGAATCAGTTTCAGGCTGCTGCTCTGCAAGCGGGGTTAGAGAGGATGATACCAAAATGGTTGAGAGGCCAGAAAAAGAGAGAGGGTGCTTATGGAAGAACTGCCACACATTTCAGGTAAGACCAGGGATTTTAGGTTGCCTGTTCGAGACATTTTCTCTATTCTACATGTAAGCTCAGTGTTTCAAGATGTTTTGACCCTAAATATGACACAGCTCCTACAGAGAAGCGTTGAGATGACTGATAAAAAGATGTTCATTTGCATGAGCTGAGAAGACAAGCACTGCATGGCTTCCTCCAGAACACACTGATGCAAATAGAGTGGCATCTTAGAAATAAAAAAATGTGTTCTTTCTTGTGCTTTTTTTCCCCCTTGATTCTTTTTTAAGAGCTCTCTCCTGAACTGTACAGAACTGCTTATAGGGCTTCATTTATGCTGATGCACGATACAGCATAGGGATTTTTTTGGTCATAGTATCACTGTAACATCTTTTTCACACATGGAAATGTGGTAGTTTGTTTACACACACATCACCCCATCCATTTCAAGGAAAGGGAAATACTGAATTAATCTGCCACAGGAGGAGAGGTAGCAGACTGTGGGAGATGAGAAGAGGTTGAACCACTGGAGAGGAGAGGCTAAACTGCTACATTTTCTTTAGCAAAAAACGTCTAAGTGTGGTCAGTGCACATCTGCTGTGTCAAAAATTAAGTCTCCTGTTTCATATATTAAGAGACAACACAAAGGTTACGTGAGTAAAAATGCCTATATGCATTTTCATGATGGAAGAGGATCTGAAAAAACATGAAAGTTTGCTATAGAGAAGAAAACCACATGGAAGTAAAGAGAAAAACTTCCTATTTTATTAGGAAGATGGTTATAAAAAAACATAAAAAGAGCAAAATTAAAGGCATTTAATTCAAGCAGCTGCAGATCTGCAGAGTGTTCTCCAAATGTGAGATTGTGTCTGATTCATTCCTTCCCCACGTGCCCCTTCTGCAAGTATTGTCCTGATCATCAGGACACCCTGATGTGCTTTAAATCCAAATCACACACATGCTCCCAGGTAAACAGTCATTTTAACACAGCTCCAAATCTTACACATAGCAAAGGCCAACTAAATGATATATAAGATTTCTCCAAGTTATTATCATATCAGCCCGGAGAAAATGGCTTGGACATGTGCTCTGTGGGGCACAAAAACTGCCCCAGGTCAGACTGGAGAGGGAAAGCAGCCAAGCGGGATGCACACCTCTAATGCCAACACTTCCAGAGGTACTATGGGTTTACTAACATGAGAGTATGGAGTTAGTAGACATTCAAAGGCAAAACAGTTAGTTACGTTAGTTGGCTTTGTACCTTCTCCTATGAATGGGAGGCTTCTTTATACCATCCCCCAGAACTCGCACTGAACTGAAAATGAATCATGGAGAGTGGTCAGCAGCTTGAATGGAAAAACATGAATAAATGGCAGCTAAAGGATTAATATCCCTGACACACAAACAGAGGGAATGGACATACAGGGAAAACACAAAATGAAATACTAACGGAAGTAATGAGTCTCCGTGTTCGTCCTCTCTATTACAAATAAATCTGGGTTTTGGTTTTTGCATTTTGGAGAAAGAAGGTTGCACAGGTATTGACCATGTTGTAACTTTGCTGCTGCCAAAGCCAGGTCAGTTTAAAGTTTAGGTAAGGCCAACCTCTTTGACAGAGGCTGTTAGCAACAGTGATTAACACCAGCTCCAGTTCTACAGTGCTTAATCCACCAGTGGAAAACAGCAGCGTTTTTTCCCTTGGCTGGAACGTTGAACACACTGCAGCATTGTTGAAAGACAGGCATTTCAAATCCTCTATGAATGTCAGGAATTAACTGAAGGATGAACATCCTTTTGTGGCAGCCTTGTTGGTTTTCTTTGTATTTTTAATAGCAAAATGTAGACACGAGGATTATTTGTGAAGTGCATTTGAGGAGAGAGGGGAAGCAGAGGGGAACTCAGCATATTTTCACATTTCATTCAGGATTATTACCTTTTTTTAAGATCTTTTCTGTGAACAAACTTTTATGCTTGTCCCTCTTACAACAGGTAACATGAACAGTGGAAAAGGCCAAATCCTAAAACAGACTGACAACGAGGAGGGAGTCTGGCAGGTGCTGGAAGCAGCACAGATCCAGCACATCAGCAGGACAAACCTTAGCTAAGGCTTGTTCTCCATGTTATTTCACTTGCAAGATTTACACAAGGCAAGTTACAGTAAGGCCTTTTTCCTGTTAAATGGAAAAATATCTACTCCAAATTTAACTGATTTCTATGAAAGTCACTTTTTTGTGCTTCACTTCCTCAGTATTTGTTGTTGCTCACTAAGCAACCAGTCTCAACATCACAATAGCCACATATGAAAAGAACAAAGAAAACAAGAAAACAACAAACCAAATAATCCAAATTCCTTTCTAACAGAAGCATAAAAACAAACATGAACCAAATCAGCACCATTGACCCACCCAGCTTTTCTTTTTTAATTAACCTACGTGACAGCTATCCTTATGCAGCCACAGCTGTATCTGAGAACATAAGAGAACAATTACTGTTCCTTTAACTCAGATTTTCTTACATTAACAATGAATGTATTTTCCCTTATCAGAAACAGACTACAAATCTGATGCGGCAGAATTTAACCCCATCTGTTCAGTGTTAGCAGTGATTGCCAGCTATGCAGTTTACTACCCTCAGAAATCCTTATGCAACAAGTCCTACACTTAAAAATAAATCTCTGCAAATGAGTTTATGAGCTTATGGACTCATTCTGTCATAAACCTGCAGGTATGCCATATGCTGACTCTTTTGTAGCTTTAAAAAGACAGGTATTATTCCATTTATGTAAATATTACTTGAGGACCAGGAATGAAGCCCAAAAAAAGGTGACAGCGGTAGAAAACAATAATAAATCTTTCAGCCTGTGTTACTTAGAGGGTCCTGAATGTTTTCCAACATTGACTTTAAAACCTGAAGGGTATACAATATTCCCTTACGGACACCCACAGCTCCTAACATGTAAAGGATGTACACACATTCCTGACGGGAGGCTGCTGCCTCTCCTCGGATTATCCAAACAGGTCAGTAAAAATTTACCAGGAACCAGTTGTGAGTGGCCAGTTTTGATTCAGTGCCATCCATCCCCAAATGCAAAGACTCCCTTTCTGTTAGGAGCAGACCTGAGGCCACGAGGACGGCAGCAGGCAGAGGGAGAGCAGCACTGGGTGCACGCCGGGGCCTGCAGCCTCAGTGAGCTGCAGGGAGGATACAGCAACCTGGCCCTCCTAAAACAACTTGGGTTTTTTGGCATTAATACACATTAAAAACACTGGCCAAAACTCCACTGGATTCAGAATATGCAGGGTTTGACCCCAAGTGCCCAGCAGCCCCGATGCTGAACAGAGCATGGCAGGGAACCTTACACCAATTACTGCTTGTTGGTCTGCATCTTCCTTTACTTCATCTTTCCCACTGAGCAGGGGGACTGAGCAACTTTTTTTCCCCCCAGTCACTTGGCACCAGAATCTACACACTCACGTGGCTGTTACACACCTCTCCCTCTTGTATCTTCTGAAAGAACAACTGGGAAAACCTCTTTTGAATCTTCCTGGACACCACCAGGGCATTGGTGATGAATTAGGTGGCACTTACTGTCCATGACAGACTGAGATGGAACCAATTCTGGGAAACAGGAATGACCCACCTCACCACTATGAAGAGCCTCCACACCAGTTTTTAAAAGCCTGGTGCCTGTCCTATGTCTTAAAACAATCAGAGCAATAATGACCATGTTTATTTTGTGATCAACAAGATTTAACACTCCAGTAAGTCCCTTAGCAAAGCCCTTCACAAAGAAAGGGGTGATGACAGTTCTGATGGAATACATGTCCCAAGGTAATTCCATTTACTCTGGAAAGCTCAAGCATACTGTAGGTATTAAGTACTTTAATCCTGAAAGTTAATTTAAGAAAAAAAAACACACACATGATAGGAGATTGTCTTCAACCCTTGGAGTGACAAAGAAATAATCCAAAGTGACATCCTCACTCTTCCATTTTATCATGCCAAGCCTAAAGCTCAAATAAATGCGCATGAATGGGTGTAAAGTAAATCAAAGCAGCTCTACACTCACCTCCTCTGGTTTATTTCTGCTTCGTTGGTGGCATTCTTCCCCGGCCCCCAGCTGTGCCGACGGAAAGGAGACAGTGGCCGCATGGAACTGCGTAAGACAGAGGAATGGGTGGGCACATCTGTGATACTGTCCAGCTCCTCTTCCTTCTCTCCTCCCTCGGAGGCCACCATGTTGGTGCAGCTGCCATCCAGGCTGTGCCTGTCCTTGGGCTGGGCAAAGTTCACAGTTGGTGGGAAGGGAAGGGATGTGTCGCTGCCCAGGGATGAGTTCCTCTCCAGGGACATGGTATCATCCGCAGAGGAACTGGAGCTGGTGACATCACATGCAGACTGCTCCTCTTCAGGCTGCTGTGGGCAAGAAAAAAATGAAAAATATATTAGGGTAGAATCATAAACTGGTTTGGGTTGGAAGGGACCTTAAAAGATGAGCTGGTCCAACACCCTCGCCATGGGCAGGGACATCGCGCACTAGATCAGGTCGCTTGAAGCCCCATCCAACCTGACCTCGAACTCTTCCAATGAAGTGAATACACTCAGCATTTTAAATAAATGCAAATATTTTATATTTCACATGAGCTGAGAGATTTCTTAGTTGATAACTTAAGGCAAATGAACCATCACAGAACCGAGACTTTTTGCTTTGGTTTCCAAAGAGCGTCAAATGCTCTGCAGGGTGATCTCTTCCACCCTTGACTGCCATAAACCTGGGCTCCCATCTCAGATCCTCTGCCTGCCTTCCTCTCCCCAGTTCCACGTTTCATCCTGCAGAGCAAATCCTGTTCCTCTCACCATTTCTGGCTAAACCTGTTATCGATCAAGGTGCCATAAAACTGCCAAAGGTTTACTGAGAGGAACTGGGTCATCACAACTCCTGATGACAAACTCCAGCCTCTCCTGTGAGAGTGGGATGGGCTTGCAGAGCTCAAGGCCATCATGCAGCAAAAAAGGGACAATTACTTAGTACCAGAATATGGACAGAAAACCAAAAAAAGTTTAAATCCTTGTTCCCTGCTACTTTCCATTAAGCAGAAAGTTAATACCAGGGTTTGCAGCATTTTTCAAATCCAACTGTAACTAAAAATTAATATTCTACAGGATCAGCCACCCTGTATTACAGGTCTCAAGTCATGCTGCAATTTTTGGGTTCAGTGAGCTCAAAAAGCAGTATGTAGAAGCCAAATTGGTTCTCCTTGGCCCAAAGCCACACGCTGACCATACAGCCTGAGAAGAGCCCGGGTGCACTGTGCATTCCCCGTGGCTAACAAAAAAAACACGAGCATCTCTCTGACATCACCTCCAGTCTGAAATGGTGTTTGCCCTGAGGGACTGATGTGGGAAGTTTCAATTTATCCTCCTGCAGAGCCCTGTGCTGTATCATTTAAAATAATAATAGTCAGAATGCTCTGTCAGGCCATGCACAACAGACTATTCAGCAAAGCCACAGCGGGTAACCGTCCTCAAGCAGGGGGCTCAGAGGGCTGGGCAGAAGCTGAGCACTGGAGGAGCTGCAGGCTGTCAGCTCTCATTTGGCAGAAGACTGTGGGCTACAAAATCCCGTTCTCAGAAGGGAGAGATGGCCATCAGAACCCATGGAGGGTGGGATGAACAGAAGTGGTGCTGTCTCACGGAGGTCCTGACATTGGATCCCACCCCACTGACTTCGTTCGACCCCAGAAGTGTTAAACACTCCAGAGACTTTTGCTTTTCTGGGCCTTTTTTGATGGGCACACATTGTAAGCTAAAAACATTTTATTCAACTGAATAAAAAGAAACTAGGGTGTTCAAAAAATGTTCTAATCAAACATTTCACTAGTTAGAGGGAAGTCCTGTTTCACACTTAGCTATTTTTTATTCTTTACTTTTATTCTTACAAGTTTAACACACAGTTATGTTCCTAAGTTGGTTTAAATAAATGCTGTCACACTATTTCCCTTCTTACATCCCTCAAAGGGAAACAGAAAAAAAAAAAAGAGCAGCCACAGCACAACACCAAAGAACAATATACCTTTTAAACACAAAATGTTACATATGTAAATATATACATATTTATATATGTAAAAAATACACTAAAAATACATCCCTGCAAAAACATTCATTTCATGGTAAAGTATGTCAAATACTAATGGGGAATTTCTGTAAACTATATTCTGTAAACTGTAAACTACTGGATTGGACAGACGTGAGTAGGAGTGTAGGTTAAAAGAAAAGGGAACTGAAACGGATGCCCTGTGAAGTTTGTGATGTCATTTGGCATTATTCAAGATAATCTGATATTTGTGTGAGTCATGATGAGAGCTTACTGAATTGCTTAAATACAGACAAATCAAGTAGTCATTAAGTGGATAATACTCCTGCAGCAGAGGAAACAGTCTGCTTCACTGTTATGAGACAGGAAAATGCTGTCAGACATTAGGTCAGGCTGGAGGGGACTTTGAACAACCTGGTCTAGTGGAAGGTTCCCTGCCCATGGCAGGGGATTAGAACTAGATCATCTTTCAGGTCACTTCCAACCCAAACCCTTCTAGGACTCTATGACTGGGGCAGCACAGCAGGAGAGGACTGTGCAAAGTATAGGACAGTCCGGAAACACTCAACCTGGATGCAAATCTCTATCAACAATAGTGCAGAACACCAAATTATATACGGGGGAATTGGAGTAAAAAAGAGGAATTTTTATTTCCCAGATGAAAATACTGCTCCAGTTAAAAATGGAGAACAAAACCCACTTCCCTAACAAGGAATATTTAGAGCTGCTATCATAAAATGCAGTTCAAGGAGATATTTGAAAAAAAGGGAAATAAATGTGGTCCCTTTTAACTTTTACCTTGAGCATCAGACTGACGACAGAACATAATAAACAATTCCCTTGAACTTGTGGCCCATGCTTAATTCCTCTAAAAATATTCTGCCTTCATTCCGGTGATGCGTTTTTTTTTTTTTTCAAACAAAGAAAACAGTTAATATGAAAGAGGACTCTGTATGCAAAATGCTAAATGTGGCTGACACATCTAAAACATCTATATTGTAGTCACCTCTGCAAAAAATTAGCTATCTGGCCAAGGGCCAGTAAATATGCACTGCTCTTTAATCCTATTTGAGTAAAAAAAGACACTGTTTGCTGAAGTCGTTCTCTAATGTGTTCTTTTTCTACGAGAAAAATGTAACATTAAAGAAATATTACTTTTTTTTCAATTTAGGCTTGCTGGATTGAACCTCAACAAATTCAATCCTTAACTGGAACCATAAACCTCATGGATGAGAAGAGCTTTTACAGATATTTGCTAATGGGCATTTTCTTTGCTCTCAGAAACAGTACTTGGTGAGAAGCTAGTAAATAAAAATTAGATAATGCATAAAAGGGAGTATCCTGAGAAAGAAATCACGTGCTTCTTCAAGAATAGGGATAAGGGAAATCACTGGCATGGTCAGGGTATAAGATAACTTCTTCAACTAAATTCCTCCACTGAAGGAGGTCTTGATAAGGGGAATTAAAATGCTCTTTCAATCATTTCCGTGATGACAACATGCAAAGTGCTGAGACACAAACTTTCCCTATCACCTGATCTGCCATGTGACAAAGACATTAAAGGTGTTACAGTATTTTTAAAAAGAAGATGAAAAAAATTAAACCCTTGCATCCTGAAGTTTCCTTGGAATATCTTTACACTAAAGGAGGTAAAATCTTTGGTTGGCTTAACATATAATTCAGCAGAATCAATTTTTATTTGGATTTGCCTATGGCTCCAGGTTCTCTAAAATTAACCTCAATAGTGGCCTCCTATTAATTATTTTTCATAACTTTTATGGTTTGGAGTGGAGGAGTCTTTCCCTTTCTGTTCAACCTTTTATTCCTTTAGGTTTGTATTTTCAGCAGGCTGTTGGGGTTTTTGTTTGTTTGTTCTCATAAAAGAAACAATAATTCTGAAAAAATAAATGCCAAATATTTGCATGTTTGTGTATTTCCTTGAGAGAACCAAAACAAACACAGAAATTAAACAAAACTCAAGAAGCTGAGCTGCAGCCCCTCCCTTTGGAAATGATCTGTGGGCTCCTGACTCCCTTCCCCTGAATCATTTCCCAAGAGGCACGTTAAAAAGCTTCCCAGTAACGCAGGATTTCGGCGGCAGGTTAAAAGTTAAGATGAGCAAAGCGTATGGGCTCCACCCCAGGATGTTGCCAGATGATTGTGAGAGGTGACCCTGTGCAGCATTAATCATTCCAGAAGGAGGGTGCTGCAAAGCCTGCCCAGATGGCTGGCTGAGACGGGGAAGGAAAAGCAGGAAGACGAGGACATGGCAATGGAGCGCTGACGCAGAAAAAACAAAACACTCTGCTTAAGCCACAGACTTGGAAGCAATTTCTGGGTCTCAGTGACAGCCTCTAAAGTCTGAAAAAATAAGGCAGGTTTTAGTGTCAAAGCTCCCTGTACCCGGCAGCTCACGTTAAGACAGCTCAGCACAACGTCCTTCAGGGAGAAAAAGAAAAGAGACAAGCACAGGAGAGGGCAAGGAGATGGTACAGAGCACACACCAGGCACCAGGGACAGGGTAAGGTACCTGCAGATTTTGTGATCCCCTAGACCCCAATTCTTCATGGTCCAGGGACAAAACTAGGGCTTACAATTTATAAATTTCAAGTGATGTCTGTGGAAGCAGCCCAAAGACCCTGGACAGATCACAGCTTGTTCTTCATACAGTTTTTTTCATGTATTAAAGCAATTAACAAAGGAGTTATTTCTACAATAAAAACCCCAACTCTTGCTCCACAGAAAAGAGAAACAAGAACTGGACTAGTAATAACAGTAATCATCATGACACTAAAAGGTTTGAGATCCTCTTTTTGTTCATAAACATATTCTCTCTCTTCCCAATTTGATATGGAAATGGTACTACTTAATAGGTTTATAGCTAATCAACGACACCAAAAACATGCATCTTACAATATTTTTCAGAAGAAAGATTACAGTCATCACTTATTTCAGTGGTTATTAAAAATATGTATAATTTGCATTTCTACCAGCTGGGCTCAGTAGTCTAAAACCAAAGAAGATTTAATTAAGGAACAAGCTCACAACACTAAACTAGTGTCTCTGGTCCTCCTAGAAATAACTTCAAATGTAGAAATGGTACTCAGATAAATCCTGAGAAAGGAGACAAGGAATCAAATTAGTCAGCCAAATGGAGACAAATAAAGCTACTGAGGTTGAGATTAGCTTTGAATAACTTCCTAAACTCAACTCAGGAACCTTTTGAAGCCATTTGCAGACAAAGTCTGCAATCCACCACACACTGAGAGCAATGCAAATTAAGAAATTCTCTTTCCAGAAATTAAAAAACTTCCTCCCTCTTCCCTCTCTCCACTGGCAACTGAAGATCTGCTTTCCCCACAACCTCCTCCTTTCCCTGCAGCATCCGTGCTACATTGCACGATTCATTCTTTTTATGCTTTAATTTTCTTTCTTGCATTTGGAGAAGGTAACTTTCCACACATAAAAGGGGAAAAAAGATAAAATTCTGTATAGTATAAAATTTGCTGTGTTCCCGCAGCACTATTCTTCTACACATTCCCATACAAGCATTAAATCAAGCTCAAATGGCAGTTGGCTGTTGGAATTTGTGCCACTCTGCACAAGAAAACTGAAAACAAACAGCCTCATATTCCCACAATCCCTTTGGGTCCTGGATCCCTTTGAGAGTAAGATGGGAAAGGGTGAGGCTGGTGAGCTCTGTGCCCTACCACATGCATTAAGGATGACTTTACTGTTCATTTATAGCACATGAGATCACTGAGCCTGGGCTGTGGTGTTTCCCGTCCCGCTGGAAAATATTCGCCATCATCTGATTTGATTTCAGCAAACAGAATTCTGTTTTATGAAATATATTTTTCTCTGAAAGCACATGTGAAAGCTACTCCAAAAGATTTTAGTTTTTCAGAGCAGGAGCTGTACTTGCTCAAACAGGTGAGCTGCAGTGTGTGATGGAGTGTGTGGTGGAGACATCAAAGTGTGTGATGGAGACCAACGTGATGGCTGTTCTAAAGAAGGTTCACATCCCCTTTGATTCTGCATCACTCTGTTCTTTCTGGGTGTTTCTTCATCAACTGCTTACAGCAAGAAAAGTATAAATAACCAGCAAGACAATTCTTAAAGAGCAAAAACCTAATCAGCTTCTGAATAAATTCAGGCTGCTCTGATGCAGATGCAAAAGGCTGATGTCAAAGACCCCTGCTCAGGAGGCTGACTCTGTCTCTCTGGTCTCTCCCACACCTCCTTCTCCCTCTCAGCCATGAGCAACACAAAGGGCACAGGGATGACTAAGGTTAGTAATGACTTCTGCTGCTGATTTTAAGCAAACTTGAAAATATTTTCATTCTACTTGCACGCAAAGAGGCATTAGAGGTATGTCGCCTAGGCAACAAAACTATTCCCTGGAATTGGCCCGAAGTATTTAGAGTGAGTGTTTCCTTCCCATCACGCTGAATTTACAGAAAAACACTGGTTCCTCTGAGAATTACAGTATATAAATCTAGAGGTGTCAGCACAGAGGTCACCGTTTGCTGGAGAAAAGCTCTTTGTTACGTGGGTTAAAGATGGATTTCATACCGTCTGTGCAATCCCTAATGACCTTGCAGGAAAATCCACCTTTTCAACTGTTCCTCTGGCGCCTGATTTACTTTTGGACAGACAAAATTACTTCCATTTTTTTTAACACTGGGGGCTGCAGTTTTTGGAATTATGCTGCACGTAAATATATCCCTCATGTTGCTGCATCAGAGGAGAACACCGCATCCTTCCCATTTCTTTCCAGGATAATCGTTTCCAGGTTTCTAATTCACCAGTGAAACCAAGATGATGTGAATTTGCAGCATGAGTTTATCAGATCAGGCCCTGGAGGTCTTTTAACCATATCCCAACCAGGCCTTCCTACCTTTCCAAAGACAAGGTCTTCCATCCCATCACCAGGCAAGGGGAAGAGGTCAGACTCGCTCCCGGACTCTCTTTTAAGGCCACCCTGTGACGAGGCACAGACACCACTCAGCCCATCCTCCAGGAAGTTCTCACACTCTGTGGGAGCAAAGCAGAAGGAGTTACAACCTGATGCTTTCTGTAGCATCCACACATCCAGCTTGCATACTTTCAGTAAATTCCAGGATTTAAAACCAACAGTACACACAGCTTGATAAATTGTGCTCGTCTCTCAAAACCATGCGTGCAAGTTCTCAATTTATTCAGGAGTTTAAAACTCCTTTTTAATGCATCATTGAAGTATATGGTGCAAACTGAAATTCTGCATGAAATAGCCATAAACACTCGTAGCTTAAGGTGTTGATAAATATGCTACATATCAGGTACCCTACACAGGGGATAACGGAATGTTTCCCATCGATTGCAACAACTGCAAAATTAGGTTCATATTCAGTACATGTAGAAATATAGCTTGACCATATTTACTTTCTTTCTCAATTAAAGAATCAATTCCCTCTAAATGCCAAGGTCTTCTAATGCATATCTGGTCGATTATGTCGTCCCCTCCTCTACACGTCTCACTGAAAAAGCACTAGTGTGATTTCCATGACCTTAACTTTCTTAAGATTCAAAAATAAGGCGATTTTTTTAAAAACTCTCAGCTTTCATAACTCCTGACATTGAAATGTACTCATGTTGCACCTCTTCTTTCTCAAATGCTTCCAGCTGTTTGCATTGAGCTGATCAGCAGCACAGGACCAGACTGCAGCCCCTGTGAAAACCCTTCCTTTCCAAAACTCTTAACAGACAAGATCTGCAGAGAAAAAATGCCTGTATATAGTTTCATCTGCTCAGTCTTCAGGCGAAAGTATTAATGACAATTTTGGCAAAACCTGAACATTCCTTGCTCCCAGCTGAAAATATTTTCTAATTGTTAGCATTTTTTAATAAAAAAAAAAAAGGTGTCACTTCGCAACCTGCTCTAACTAAACATATCCAAAATGTGCTCTCTGTCTGAAGAGGAGCCAGCGCAATAAAATATTGGTTCACTCTTAAATTACACCTGACTAACTCCGTCCTTGGTGATGTCAAGCTTAAATATCAATGCAAGGACAACAAGTTTGGGAAGCTTGAAGTCACCACTTTCCCTTCGCCATCCTTAACCTGCGCCTGACAGTAGCTATCAAACACTCCAGCCACATCCCCGCTGATGGGAGTGACTCCTCTGCTGGAGAAAACAGTATTACTTTGACAGTGGTGGGGCTGTCCCCATTTAGGGTACGGGGAGTCGGAACCAATCGGAAACCCCATTATGCCGCAGAGGAGTTTCCACACCACAGAGAATTGGAAAAGCACTTACTGGATGCTGCAGCTGCTCCTGCTCCCCTTTCGGTAAACCTGGAAAATCTGAACTGCTTTTCCATCACCCAGGGGGAGAAGGGAGGGGGAAAAGCAGAAGAGAGTGGGGAAAAGAAAATGAAGGGAAAAACAAAGACAAGATGGAGCTGCTGAAAGGGAACGGGCCAGGGTGCCGGCTATCCAGCTGGCAGCCAGCAGAGCATGTCCACAGCCCAGACTGAAAAACAAAGGGGCTCGAGCCACGTTCCAGTGGAAAATCAGCAGGGACAGTCCAGATGCGCCGAGGGATGGATACCTCACCCTGGTGATAAATCATGAGAGGCAGTGAAGCCTCCTCTGCTGGAGCCTCGCAGGGACAGAGGACATGAAGTGTTGGGGAAAGACAATGAGGAGCAGAGAGATGGGGACACCCCCACACCTCAGCTCAGGTGTGCTGAGAAACTCATTCCCAAATCCTCTCTTCCCTCCATTCTCTTTTATTTTCATTTGTGGATGTGTGTATATCTTTTCTCTCCCTTTTCCACAGTTAGCTGGGCTCATTTTGAGCTGCACACACTGCACAGTGCTGAGCTCCATCTCCCACACCTGCCCTGGCAGCCTGGTGACAGCGCTGGTGTGACACAGGGACTGTGACACTCACTCCTGGCACACACACACCCTGTGCACTGCACATGCAGGAGTTACAGCACAGCCGTGCTGCTCTGCTCCTCTCAGGTAAAAACACACTGATGATGGGAATGCATTTCTGCACATAATATAAAGGAAAAAAAATATTTACATAGAAAAAAGAGAGAAGAAAATTTCCATACAACTCCCTTCTGTATATTCTCCAAACCCTTGTGCCCTCCAAGCCAGGGCTGAGCCCTCCAATTCCATGCTGATAACTATATATCTGCCACACTCCTCTATGCACATCTAATTGCAAAAGCACTGACTGAAAATGAGAGGCTCCATTTTCTGGAGTTACCTTCTAAGACCCGAGGACTCCGTCCTTACAATCCATTTCAGCAGGATTATTTAGCACATGAAAAAGGCCTAATTCCTTATCAAGTAGTGTATTTTAAAGTTAATCACATTGTAACAGCTAGTGGTTTTCTTGCTGTTTGGTATTACCACATTCTTCCTGCCCTCTCTACCCTGCCCTGCACCACAGAGCAGCCAGAGGATGCATGTGCAGTAACAACATGATGTTTAGAAAGGCCAGAACCTGCACATCAATCTGCATAAAAACCTGCCCCTTTGTGCTACAGACACTTATTACTACAATTATTAATATAAATTTGTATATACAGATATCTAATTACATAACTATTATAATAACATTATAATAGATAACTAATAAGTGTGCAACTGATACTGATCCATAAGAACACATGATTATAGATTTGGCAATTCAAATGAGTGCATGCAGTTTTGCAGATTAATGGAGTGCAATAACTCTTGCCTGAAGCATAAAAACTTAGTGCCAAAAGGCAAGGGATTTGAGGATACAATTTAATAAAGAAGCAGCATGGCAATACCACAGGTTCTCCTGTTAAAAACACTCTTGAAACAACTATTCACTGCTCTAAACAGAGCAATATTTTATTTTTTTAAATAAAAAAGCACTTATTTAACTTTGATGGGAGCTAGAACTTCTAGTTAGAATAAAACCCTTGAGTTAGTAACTGACATTAGGCCTTCTTAACCTACACTCTCAAAAGATTTGGTTTGAATTTCGCATTGAAACTCAGACTTTTTTTTTCCAAGTCTCTCAGATAAATTGAAGGAGAATTGCGTTAGACCACTGCTCATAAGGACAGCAAGGCAAAAAGCTTCCTCTCTATGAGCAATTCAAGTAAAGCCCCTATTCAGGGTCCTGATAAATTATTCTGTTTGTTTTCAACATGCATAATCCAATGAAGGAAATGCTTTTTTTCTTATCTTGGACACCAACCCCTGTTTGAAGCTTGCCCAGACAAGATTTTCTGTCCCAGAGGAGGAGCCAAAAAGCCTCAGCCAGCACACAGGGCTGGGAGCTGGGCATGGCCAGTGGGCAGGGTGTGGGAACGATGGCTCTGAACAGCCTTCCTGCTTCCTGAAGCCTGGAATCATGGCAACTTTTAGAGAGGGGAAAAAAAAATAAAAATCAAGCCACTGATCTGGGTCTAAATATGAAGTTCAGGAGTTTAAATGTCTGACTTTTTCTTTTTATTTTACTCTATTAGGGATAGCTAAAAGTAGATCCTTTTAGCTATAAACCATGTGTGTCCCACTGCACTTTTGAAGTTTACTAAAAAAAAAAAAAAAAAAATCAAAATACTGCAGTACTTTGAACGCACAGTTATCTGGGGAGGTGACACACCACACAGCTCCCTGCAAGTCAAGTGCTACAGCCATGTGCTAACGATGACTCACAGCACGTTCATTACACGGTGCCTTCAGTTTATGTGTTCTCCCCGTCAAGGCAAGGATGCCAAAAAATAAGAAGAACAAGAAGGATGGAGAAGGTGAGGAGAGTGGCTGCTGGTCTGGAGCTGCCACCAGCACGCTGCTCACCTGGAGACTCCCGTGTCCGCTTGCGCTCCAGCAGGGAGGGATCGGGACATGGCTCCAGCGCACACCAGCTCTCGCGGTTTATCTGCAAAACAGACCAGAGCACGTCAAACCAAGGCCACCCTCGCCAACACTCGCTAGTCCGTTCTGCAACATCCCTCTGCATCAACCAGCAGATACAGAGTTATGGGTTAATTTTTTCCCCAACAATAAAAACGTCAAAAGTAACATATGATTTTGTAATTAGTTGGTTTTTTTTAGCATCACTAAACAAACGCTTAAAATATGGCAAACAACTTTATTTCTCTGTGGAAAGTTTGATTTCAAGGTGGCTCCCACACAAAGGAGTTCAGAGGGAGGATGAGCCAGAGTTTAAACTAGTAGCTGAGGACTGAACAGCCCTGGCTTCAAATCCCCTTTCGATTTGTAGTGGGACTGCAGGCAAAATACTCCTCTGGTTTATACCTCAGTTCACTACGAACAGAACAGCAATTCCTTACCACCCACACTGCTGTACAGACAATCACCTCAGAGACAGCAAGGTGCTCTGATGCTGTGGAAATGAGGGCTTGGGAAGTGCCCAGGTCATGGTGAGAACAAGAAGCACTTTGGGTTTGCATTAGCTGAAATGATGATGATGATAGAAACGCCCATTTTAACACTAAGACACATCACATGGTTTATTTCAACAGCAGCCCTTATCATCTTACCCTGTCCCTCACCCTTTCCATGACTCCCAGTCTTTCAGCAAGGATGACTGATCTATTCTCAGCCTTCTCCTCCCTCTGCCTGTGCTTTCATCTTCCTCACTCAGGTTGTGCTGTCCAACATTTTGGCTCTGAAGTCTGCTGAACTACCCATAACCCCTGGTGATCCAACACTTGCTTCCCATCACTTTTGTCTCCAGCCAGCAAACTCTGGAAGCCCCTTTTTGACTTTGCCTGATACATCAACTATTTCTTCTACCCTCTCTCTCATTTTCCTTTTCTCTCCTGAAATAATTTCCTTTTCTCTATGTCAAATAGTGAATTTTTACTACTTACTTTTAGCCTCTGACCCATGTTCAAACTTCCTCCATGATCCTGCTCTATTTTTGCAGTCCCTCGCTGGATTCTCATCCTCTCACTGGTTGCCTTTCTCCTATGTTATGACATGCACTGGTTTTGCTGTTTTATTCTCTTTTTTTTCCCCCTTCAGTAAAGAAAAAACAAGACTCTCCTACCCTTGACCTGACGGGATGCTTTGACTAATGACCCACGTCCTTGTTTCCTTTCTCACTGAGATCATGGAACTTGTTACTGCAGTTGTTGGCTGGTGCTCCTCACTGCTCTGGCTGCGTCCCCTGCCTGTCACCCCAGGGGCTCCTGCCAGCACCTCTGCTCACCTCCTGCTCTCCACTCCCCCTGACCTGTCAGCTACTTTCTACAGCACATTTTTCTTCCTCAGGTTTTGTCCTCCTCCATACTTCTGGAATGATAAAACAGGCTTGGAAGGGTTTCTGACAGGTCAGCTAGTCCCTTTCTGCTGCTCCAAGTCAGGCTCAATTATCATCTGAGAGGTCTTAATCCAACGTGCCCTTAAAATCCTCCAGTGGTGAGGATGCCGTGACCTTCTCCAGTCAGCAGCTCTTGCTGACAGAGAAGATCTGAGAGAGGGAAAATGAGCAGAAGTCTCTGAGAAGAGGTGAAGGAGACACTGTGCTCTGCCGGAGTCAGGTCTCAGGGGGACCTCAGTGCACGTCCCACATGGCCATCCTTCCCCACTTCTATCCAATTTTACAGGCTGTTTTGCTCAGATAGAACGTACACTTCCCAGCAGTTACTCACTGACTCTGCTCATATATATGTATTACATACACATTGATCCAAGATCCCACTACTCATCGAAGATTCCAGCCTTCCCTGCACCTCTACTCAACACACACACACCTGCATATCCATCTTCTCTTTTTTAAATATAGCACATCTATATTAAACGAGAGGTAGAGAGGAAAAGAGAAGCAGTCCGAAGTCTGAGAAGGGTTTTTGTAAGCAAGAACTCAAAACAATGATTTTTTTGTTTTCCAAAGGGACACTAAGATGTTGAATTTTAACAGCGGGTCAGTATTTGGATTCTTTCAACAGAACACACTTCCTGCTCTCAGGGAGGCTGTGTGGTATCGAACCTTAACAACTGAACTTAACTGCAGAATTTATTCTTTTTTAGTCTCAAAAGAGCTGCAAAGTCAATAAGTACCACTTTATGACTGTAAAATCAATAAATATCATGTTATTATCCTTATCTCTACAGACAAACCTGAATCTATTTGCACCATGGTTTATCACATTTTATTAAAGGCAAATCGAGAGGCTGAGCACAAACACATAGAGAAGGACAAATGCAAATGTGCTCAAGTCCACATCAAATGAAAGAACAACCCATTTCAGATACAAAATCAAATTCTGCCTCCTTCTGATTGGCTTGCACCTAACTCCTTCCTCATCATATTAAGGCTGACCCTTCTTACTTTTAAACAAATCTCCATTAAATTTAAAGGAACTGCTCCTCATTTTTACTGATATCCACTAATGGATATCAACAATTAAACAACCCAACCACTAATTAGCAAGAAAGTAAAATATAAGGAGCTTCAAGCTGTCTGTTGAATAAACTATATTAGGGTGAATTAACATTATATTTTTGCCCTTAGTAGAACCAATTGAGTCATTCACTGAAAATGCATTATAGACATTGGCATCTTTTCAAAAAAGATTCGAGTATTTTTCCCATTTCCCAGCCAGCTCTCTCCTCAGCCCTGTGGCTTTGCCAAGTATTGAAAACGTCTGCTTTTTTCTGTTAAAAAAAGTAATGAGAGAGTAACACTGAGGCTTAAGGTGCTGCTTCAGATGTGCCTGATTATGCACAAAATAAAACATTAAAAACTAAATATTTATCTCGGTAGCCCTAATTCAGGAAAAATAATAATAACCACCATCAAAACACAAAGGAAACCACTATTATATACAAGTATTCCCTATGCCAAAACAAGCCCAGACAGGATTTGAGGGAGGTTTACTGTGTGCTCAGGAAACTGGGTGGTCTGTAGATACTCAAAACACAAACCCCACTATCCACAGCTCAACACCTGAATTCTGATTGTGTTTACTCAGGACTGGTGACTACAGGTACAAACAGTAAGGGCTGGAGAGGAAATTATCTTTATAAAAGCACCTAAACGTCAGGAGCTGGGGAATGCACCAGTATGAAGAAACTTGAAATGAGGCTGTCTTGCAATTTTGTCAACATGTGAGCATTACATGTGATAAAACTACTCCTCCCTCCCTTCTTCCCTCAGTCTCTGTTTAGCTGAGAGAAGCCAAACAACAGGACCACAGGCTGGTGGCCACAGAAGACAATAAAAGCCCCACACACTCTCTGATTATATCCCATTGATTCCAGGCATCCCAAGTCTTTGCGGCGGGAGCGGAGGACGCCGTGGTGTTCTGATGGCAGAGGGAATATGAAACAGCCTCTGGGAACAGAGTTTCAATACAGCTTTTGAAGAAATGCCAGGAGAGAACCAGCTATTTTCCATACAGAAGCCTGAATGTGTTTATCTGCAGCTCAGACACAGAATGAATCATGGAAGCACATCCCCAGGCACAAAAGACTGAATCCCAAAGGATTTTCTGTTTGCCTGTGAAACACTAGCAGACTAAACGTTCAAAGAGGGCTTTAGGACACCAGCTGGAGCTGCGAGCAGCCAACGGTTCGATTGCTCTTTCTGGGCACACACACGTATTTCCTGACTCTGAGACCTCTTCCTGCAGACACTGAATTTGGAACTTAACGTGACTTATTGGAGGAATCTCTTTGCACAAGAAAAGGACGGTGCTGGACAACCTGTGAGACGAACAGGGCTGGGGTGTCCTCCATCTCGCAACAACAATAAGTGACCCCAGACTCTGTTCCCAAGCTCTTCCTTCCCCTCCCCCTGAATTAGGGTCTTGACCAAGGAGTTACCTTGCAGTGCTCGAGGTCCTGTGTGGAGCCTGCCCATGAAAATCAGGATTGGGATCTCCTTCTCACAGACATTTCAAAAACACCTACTTCTGGCAGAGCAGCGTCCTGGAGAGTCCCTAGGAATGGGCACCTCGGGAGCCAGCAGCTACCTGGCTCCCATGTACCTCTCCTACCTTTCCAGCATGGAAAAGTCCTTTTCTATCTCTGGCTTTATTTTAATTCTTCTTGACTTCCATCTCACAACAAAGAGAACACAGTTTGACCTCTCGGGAAATCTTCTGCTATTGTAAAAGCTTGTACTTGCCAACCTCACTGGTAGTGATATAAATCAACACCTCCAGAGCAGAAGGAACAGCATGAGTTTAACTTTCATTTCCTAGCAGATCTCTAGAGATTCTTCTTCCCTCCAAAGTTTTAACTTTGTCCTAAATTTACAGGCTTCCATTTCTCTCCTTTTCTTTCTCCAGCTTCCTGACTAAGATCTACGTTGCAGTTAAAACCAGATATTACTGCACATAGGAGAATACCTAGGAGACTAATTCTAGCTTGTTTAGTGTATCTCTAGGTACCTGTACACTTACTGAGCAGCAACTGACACAACAGGGAAGATTTGAAATATCCACTGTAGAACAAAAATAGCAGAAAAAAGCACAAAAATTTAAATACAAGTATAACTAATTTCTTTAATAACCAGAAATGATACAATGATTTAAAAAAAAATAAATTATGTAAACCTTAATTTTTTTCTAGGAACTCCCCATTCCTGAAAATTTCCAGGAGGATAGTTTTGCTGAGAAAATTTGTACACATAACTAGAATTCAATGTTTATACTGAACAACTTTTAACTTTACAGTTCCGTTTACAATGGAATTATCCGGTTGCCTCTAATTCCCGCACTAGAAACTAAAGCAACAGTTGATTCACCCCCTTCACAAAATCCACCTCTCAAGATCCTCCAAAAGCTCTTTGAAAAAGAGCATGAAGAATGGGGCACCTGGGGAAGGAATTTCCACTGTTTTCCTTCAACATCTGTTGCTGCAGAAAAACTCCACACACGCGAAACTCACATAAGAGCAAAAATCACTGCTTTGGCAATCATCTTGCCAGACAATATTAAGAGCAGACATATCAATTTGCTTGCAAATTCCAGATTTATTTTTCATTTAATTTTTTTTTGTAATCTCCCTGTGTATTTTCTTAGCTTTGGGGGAAGATACTAACATGTGGATGCAGAACACAAAGGCATTATCCAGTGTATGCCAAAAGGGACAACACTTGCATTTCTGCAGTTATTTCTACAGAGATTTTTCTTTTAGCACTGTGAATACATGACAGTGAGTGTTTTACCTTTACAGAACTGGTGACACCATATCAGGACAACAGTTTTTCAAGAAGGCCCAAAGTGACCTCGCTCACGGCAACAAGTGAGCAGTGCTGTAGGAAACTACATTAAAGGATTACACCAGAAGAGGCTCCTACAACCACAGGACATGTTAAATGACTGAATAAATTCGCACTTTGTGGTGTAAGAGCAATGCTGAATTCCTAGAGTGCATTCTTCCCCCCTGGCAATGTTCCAACTGGTGAAAGGAACGTGTGCCCCAAGTACATTTTCCAGCCCTTGGCACTGGGATGTCCTCCACCAGCAAAATTAAAGAGTCCTGGTAATGACAAACTTCAATTAAGCTTTAAAAATAACTGCATTGGCTTTGCATAAAAACCCTCTCTTGACTAACTAACATGGGAGCAAAATTCCCACAAACATGTGTGTGCCTAAGGTGAAAACACATTAACTTCATTTAAGTTGTCCTTCCAGTCCTAATTCTACATGAGACACAAAGAGAAAAACTCAAAAGCTGTCCACATCATTCTAAATACAATTCTCCCCTTCTGCAATAACCATAACAGCGGGGACAGATGTAGGATTAAAATTCAGAATTATTTTAGGGCCACAAAGATTGACGGACACCGTGTACTCATCATCCAGGGATGGCTCTTCCCTCAGATGAACAACCCCAAAGAAGGAATGAACTTGCTTATGTGTCAGTAAACCAAAAACACAGGATAGAAAAAGCTAAGTAAGAAAACATACAGTGGAAGGAACCCTAGTTTCAGTTAATTGGGGACCTTCTCCACCTACTACTTTTAGGATGCTGCAAATGGCACTTTGCCTTAGGTGGGCAGGGTTCATTCCAGAGGATCATCTCCGAGCTGTGCCGAGGTAGAGCTATCAGAGCAGCCAGGGAGCAGAATAATTTCAAAATGCCTTAATTAATTATTAATGCAGGTGTTAATTTCATGAATAATGTTCTGATCTTTAACTGGAAGCCAAATGGGATTGGTTCATCCAGAAAGCAGATAAAACAAACCTCAGAACCCCAGTTATAAAAAAACCTTACACCTACTGCCTACACTTAACAGTTTGAATATTCATGTACAAAGGTAAAATGCAGACAGAGGCAACAAGCAATTATAAAACACTCCCAGTTGCAATTGCTCAGTCTCCCATTCCCAAAGTAAGCCCAGTTCTTACTTCCTAACTCTGTTCATCCACACTTGAACGTTTGTCTGACTTCACATGCATTTGAAAGGTGCCAGCCAGTGTGGTTTTTGTATTCTGTCCCTAGATAGTTATATTTGTGGTAGCAGGCACAACATAAAAATGAGACAGGGCTGCCAACGCACACATGGGCACACTGAGACTTCCCATTTTGGGCTTGCAATAACACGGCACAGACTGCTTTACCCTGCACGTAGCTGCTCAGAGCTCAGCAAAATGTTCAGACAAGCAGACATCCCACATACCCCACATCTTCTCCCTCATCTGCTACAAAGCAATCCCAGCAGGAGCAACGACGGCAAATTTTTAAGTCATTTCTGCCTCATCCAGGCTTCCCTGCGTGATGGTAAACCACTCTGTTCAGGGACCGAGTTCATCATGGTTGCATTGCTGCAGCAGCCAGTGAAGAACATGGAATCACAAAATGGTTTGAGTTGGAAGCGACCTTAAGGATTACCCAGTTCCAAAGCCCCTGCCATGGACAGGAACATTTTCCAAGAGACCAGGTTGCTTAAATCCCCATCCAACCTGGCCTGGAACACCTGGAGGGATGGGACATCCCACAGCTTCTCTGGGCAACCTGTGTCAGTGCCTCACCTTCGTTACAGCAAGGAATTTCTTCCCAGGATGAAGTCCTACCTCTGACACAGAGGCTGGGACATGGAGTAACCTGCTGCCTCTTGCTTTTCTCTATGTGGGGAGGAGGAAGAAGCTATGTTAAAGCCAAAAATAACTGTGTGCATCAACCCTCAAAATTGCTGAGGTTGATTTTTTTCGTAACTCCATAAGCCACTGTTTCAGGCACAATCTAAACATGGAGAATTTGAGCCTCAACACAGTGACCCTTCAGAAGACATGTGCATTGCAAAATAATCAGCAGGAATCAAAACTCTTTTGTGACTGTATCTACGAGTGGTTGCAATCAATGCAAACATAATCCCATCCATAAGCATTTAATACCTGAAATGACACAAGATCTTTGTTCACCACTTGTTCCAGTTGTCCTTCTTCACCAGCTGATTTTATTTCCTATGTCATGATTGAGTCACTGTTCCTGGAGGTATTTAAAAGATGTGTAGACGTGGCACTTAGGGACATGGTTTAGTGGTGGACTTGGCAGTGCTGCTTTTAATGGTTGGACTTGATGATCTTACGGGTCTTTTCAACCCCAGTAATTCTATGATTACTGAGTTCCCTGTCTTGAAATGAAGCAAAGAACATTTTCAAAGAAACTATAGCTTGTCCAAGTCAAACTGCAGGCCAAACTAAAAGCTGTTTGGTGCTTTGCAGGTATCTTGTTAACATTTCATTCAGATCTAACAGTCTTGATGGATCCAATTTGGGTTTGTTTGTTTTAAGGGTATTTATTTGCTTTTCAATACTTGACACTTAAGCCTTGTCCTCTTAACTGACCAAAATACAAGTACCTAGATAATGTACAGTTTTATTTCAGTATTTTAATTAAAACCAAACCCCCCAAAAATCCCCGCCCCCAGCTCCCTCATTAAGGGCCTGATCCAACTCCCATTAACGTCAAGAGATGATCTGCCACTGACGCACTCTGGTGCTGGCTGGGATCCCTAGATCATCAAAATTTAATTTCATCTACCAGCTATGTTATAGAAACCAGATAAAACATGAAGAACAACTGAAAATGGAGCTAAAGTTGATTGTAACTGTAGCTGTCACCAGCACCCTCCTATTTTAAACATCTGCAGCCTGTACAGCCCGTGTTGGGAGCAGCAGTGCGTGCACACACACACACACATATATGGACACTGAGTCATTTGCAGGGACAGACAGTATAACCCACAGTTTTGAAACTCAGCTAGGAAAATACTAGTTGGAACTAACAAGAGACACATTTTGTTATAAAATCTGAGCTTTGCTGAACAAAAACTAATTTAAGGAACTGATGACATCAGAAATACTGAAGTCAGATAATTCTAGTGAGTTACATTTCAACCCAGGCATTCAGATACTCTTCATAAAGAAAAAGACTGTGTTTCTTATTGGCAACCAAGATTGTCAGGGGTACCAGGTCTTCTCCCAAGAATTATTAAACAGTCATTTCATAGAAGTAGAGTGCGCACAATATGTCAACATTTTTAATGACTCATAGGGTGGTGTCTAGAGACTGAATATCATGGGATTCAATCCTCAACCAGCATCATTAACATAAGAGTTCAAAAATACTCAAAAAATTGAGTTGGTAGAAGAAACAACTTAGTTATTTGTGCCACCAAAAACCAAAGGACACATTGAATTAAAGGAAAATACTTTCATCCCTAAACAGAGCAAGTTAACAAAAGCTAAGTCTATTTTAGTGAAGATAAAGTATGACAAGAATCAGTTGAAAATAAATTTGTTATATGTTCTCATCTTCACTTGCAAACAAGAGCATGAAGCAAAAATCATAAAAGAGGAAGCCATAAGATCATGCAGAATCCCACTGCTTCAGCTAAGACGAGAAAAGAGAAAAAGGGAGAGGGAAAGGAAATGCTCTTCCAGGAGTTAAGATCTCTAGGCTGGGCTGTGTTTTGCAGTCCCTCTGGCTGCTCTCCTATTTCCATTCACTCTGCCAGGAAACTGCTGAAGCTCCAAAAAGCTGTTACGGAGACAGGACATTCCCAGACTGCCATTGTGCCATTTGGTGGAGCACTTGCTAATTTTAGATTAGAGGAGGAACACACTGGGACAATTAGCCAAGAACCACTCCTGACTCTTGCTCCAACCCATCCTCAGACAAAACTCACAGCCAAACAACAAGACTGACAACAACACCCTTCAAACACAAACGAGAAACAGAGGCAAAGGAGGATCCACCATGCCTTTTTTTGACAGAATACATCTTTCAGGGGACATGTGCATTTCAACCGCAAAAGTGACCACTGGAAATGAAAACCTACTGCACCTCATACAGAAAACCCACCTGAGAGGGTTTTAAATCAGGAGGGGACTGTTTAATGGCAGAGGGCAGGGAAGATGGTCAGTGAGCGATCCCAAAGAGCACATGCCACAAGAGATTATCTAGCTCCAGCTATAAGAATATTTGGCAAGAAATAGTTTGATAACATTCAAAACCATCTCCATGCTGAAGGGCAAGAGCTCTCCCACCTGCCCCTCCTCTCTCTGCACTGCCCAGCTGGGGACACGGGTACAGCGAGGAACAGATCGATCCACTGGAGACACAGGGAAAGGAACCCGTAAAGAAACGCACAGAAGCACCATACCTTTAACAACACAACATCTACAGTCCTGTCCACCTTGGAGATGTCGCACAGGCTGTATCGCCTCTTGTGGCGTTCGTACATTTTGTCCAAAAAGCCGGGAGTGGGGGAGCAGAGCCCGCCACGAACCCCGGGCTGACCACCAGGCGCGCTCCAGACCTCTCACATCCGTGCTCGGAGGAGTCCCCGTTGTCTCAGCACACCAGCCTGTCCGAGCTTCTCAACAGGAAAGAGAAAATCCCAGAGCTGCGACCGGCTGATAAAGTCTTCTCAGAACAGATTTGCTTATACAGGCAACGCAGGAACTTATAGCAAACAAAAGGGTATTTGAAGACAGCTTTATACATATAGGATTTTTTTTTTTTTTTGCAACTGCTAAGAATGGTATCAGCCTTCCTGTTATAGTAATAATAATAATAAAAAAATGTTTTCCAGACAACTTTGAAATCCAAAAAGCACCAGAATGAAAATCCTGCCTGAAAAGAGAACAAAAGCCAGATGTGTGCAGCAGGAACCCTGACGCTCCGAGAGGAAAGGCAGAAGGTAGGCTCAGCCACGATGGGTCTAACTCAAGAAAAAAAGAAAAACAAAAAAAAGCCAATCACAGTATCCAACGTAAATACTGTCACCAATGTGTTTTGTCTTTCACGCCCTCATTCACTGAAAGAAACAATGAAAAAAGGTACTTTCCTCCTCTCTAGTCAGTCCACTGTTCACAAGGCAGAAGGGCTCGGTTTTGCTTAAAGTTTAAATTTCTGATGACAGCACAGGGCAAAAGGAAAGAAAATAATGAAATAAAGCCACTCCCCTCCTGATTTGGGCTGGGACGTCACTACTTGCCTTTTTAGTCCTACACCAGTGTTCTCCCAGCTTTCAAATTTACTGTGCAGTTGTGGGAGCATGATTCAGAGAGGAAAAAAAAAAAAAAAGAAGAGGGGGGGGGAAGAAAAAGCAGCAGCTTTTCTTTGCCAGCCTCTTCCACCTCCCGCTGCAGGCACTCGGTCTGCTTGCTCAGTCCAAAAAGAGACTGAGAGCAAAGGGATGGGTTTTTGGAGAGGCAAAAAGACTCTTCCTATTCCCTCAGGCCAGGTGAATCAAAGACAATTTCAGGGTTAATGCTTTCCCAAACCAGGAATGGAAACTTACGGCTTAATCAGTGCACATGGAAAAAAAAAAATTACAAAAAAAAAAAGGAAATCAGCCATTTATTTTTTCTTGTTTTGTTTGCAACACAGAGCAAAAGATTTCAACAACTTGCTGTCCAGAAAATAAAATTTTCTCTCTTTTTTCCTAGCCTAAAAGGCAGAGGTTTTTCCTTAAAAAAAAAAAAAAAAAAACCTCCAAAAAAACACCCTAAAGTTTTTCATGTTTCTAATGCAGGGCCAGCCCGAGCAACTCTCTGCTCTCAATAGCTCATTCACATCAGCTGGGCCCTGCACGCTCACTGCCACATGGTTTCCTGTTTTCAAACTGCCCCCTTGCAGCCCCCTCTGCTTTCCACCCCACCCTGACCTCTCCAGGGATGAAATCTTTCCATACTTCCCTGGCTTTAGACATTCTCTCATTCACCGATTCAAAAGGGAATGGGGGCGGTTCAAATGGAAAAAAAAGAAAAAAAAAAGAGAGAGAAAAGAAAAGGGGAAGTGGGGTCTTCTGTGACTGGGAGTTTGTAGCAACCAGAACTTGCTGCTTTGCTAAACAGAAAAGCTGAAAACGCAGGAATTTTTAATCGCATGCTGAAAAGCAGGAAACACAGAATTGGAAACAGCATTTATCAACCCAATGTCTAATTGCCGATCTCCAAAATCTGTCCCTGGCAGCGCTGGGCAAACTGGCCCACCTCCTGCTGCTGGGATTCGCCCCCACTCCTGGAGCTTAGTTAGGGGGTTGTAGGTCTTTTCATCCAGTCCCATAGGGTGGTCCTGGTTGTACAAAGAGCTTTGTAACCACCAGCTCAAACTCTGGCAAAGGTGACTCAAACCCTGAAGCCCACTGAAACAGATAAAAAGCATATTTTTCAGCATTTGAGTGAAGGATGAGTTGTCTAAAGGAGATCCAAACCCATCTGCTGCGAACAGGCACTCCAGCTCCTCTCTTGCCAGTGCTACACAGTCTTCTGTCTGCTCAAAAACATTGCACCACAGCCTGCCTGTGAGTAACACAGGAACTGACTCCCCTCCACACCTGCTTGGTAGGACATCAAAAACCAGGAGTTTACAGAACCACGACGTACTGTTTCGGGCTCCTGGATAAGACACCCCCGATCCTACAGTCAGATTACACAAAAGCAGAGTTACCCTCCAGACTTAGCAGACTCGGTGAGCAGGCGAAGAAAGGCGTCTTTTCCTAAGACTTGCTGACACAGCGGCCAACCCCCAGGCCAAGGTCCACCTTGGGCATCGCTCCACGGCCGTGTCCTCATGCGCTGGGGGCTCACAGGGGATGAGCTCCCCCAGGTAAGGGACACAGGTAAACTCTTACCTACTCAATGCGAGGTATCTCCCCCCACTTTCACCAGGCTCCAGTCTCTCCCTCACAACCCAAAGCTTCATCTCCACCACACCACCCGCTGAACTGAGGAGGATCTCCTCTATGAGCCTCTCTTGCAGCTACAATCCCTGGCTCGAGATCTCAGCCAATGACTTTGTTTTGTTCAAGAACAAGCAAGGCTTCTGCTTTCAGTATTAGGACACACACGAAATGTGGTCGTACTTTGGGGACTTTCTGGAGGCACCAGTTTTCTCCACAAGTAATGAATCCCAGCAATCATGTGCCTGTAGAGATGAGGAATCAGAAATGGCTGTGACAGCATTCCAGCCCTTCAAACACTACCATAAAAGGCAGGGATTTCCTCAAATCTAAATTTACAAGACAGGAACCTATAAACAAAGCGTGTGAATTTAGTTCAGGTGTAAGAATTTGCTGCAGTCACTGTGCCTTAATGATGCTCAAATGTTTCACTGCAGATATTTTTGTTTTCAAATCAATGTAATTATGGTGGCTGGCATATACAGTCAATATTTATCCAAACAACAATTGCACAACTCTGCCCAGATGCTCCATTCAAAGGATTTCACCTTTGATCCACAGTGGTCCTCTGGCAACCACAAAGAGATGTTCAGCCATAGGGCTCAGGTGAGCAGCCCTATGAACTGTGACAGCGCATCTTCCACGGAGATGAGAGACAGGTCCAACTTGTGGCTACACCAACACCCAGCCTTTTGTGCTCACGTTATCTCACCCTTCTGGCAGGAAAGGAGAAATGAGAAACACCTCCAGCCAAAGGAGATGGGAGATATGCTGGGAGATGTGCAACTTTCATAGCAGGAAGTTTAAAAGAGGAGGCCAAGTTTGGGATGGCCAAAAAGGCACAAGTAACCCAATGTGTGCTTTCATGGGGCAGTAGGAACTGAAAGCTCAGGTGGAAGGTGCAGACAGGTGGCAAGAGGTGGCCAGGGAAGCTGTCAGACCAGTGCCAGGTTGGGTGACTCTGGTCACAGGATGTATCCCAGGACTTGGTGGATGTCCATACCCTACCTGTGAATCAAGATGATGACCTGCCTTCCTCCATAACCACGTGTCTTGATCTAGTAACTGTTGTCCACTTGACAGCCCTACACCTTGACTCCCCTACACCTTCAGCTACAGAGGAAAAGAATCAACACAAACAAATAAACCAACAACAACCCTCTCTCTCTTCTCTTTTTCTTCTTAATTTTAAGCTTCCAAATCCCTAATTTGTTCCAAGAGTTTTTTCTGTGGTTATGTTCCTGACTCACAGCCAAGATCAGGAGGCCGGTGATGACTACAGACACCCAAAGTCCATCTCATCTTCAATTCCAGACCTTACCGTCGAAGGAGGGAGAAAAACATAACATAAACAAACAGAAGATAATGTGCCAGACACACTCTCCCTTGGGAGACCACCACTCTCTTCCCACATTAGGTGGGGCTTTTGCTGCATTGTTTCAGGCTAGAAATCTTGCCTTGCACACAGCCTGACATCCACACAGCACAGAGAGCAGACGGAGAATCACAGACTGAGCCCGGACGGAGCAGAACAAAGGTTTCCAGTCTCTTTTGTCCAGCTATTTAAGGCAGTCCTTGAATGCCATACAAGCGTTTAGACAGTATATAGTATTTATGCTCTGAAACACAATGAGCCAGACAATCAGAAGATAAAGATTAAATTAAAGAAAGCCTGCTCTAACAAGTAAATAATTCTCTTTTTTTGGTGAATTGCTCAAAATGGAGCGGAGACGTGAGCAGCAGCCCTGGCCACCGGCTGCTGATGCGACAGTTCTGGGCTCCTTATTGAAAACATCTGGAAATGCTGAGCTGCTTTGTGCAGACAGGAGTTTGAAACTATCCAATCGTTTCATATCCAAACCAAAGTCCAGCGCTGCGGATTTCAAGGGAAGGAAAAGAGGGGGAAGGAAAAAAAAAGGCACTTGATCACACCATATGATCTGTAACTCATCCAGATAAAACTCCTCCTCCACCCGCTAACAGACCTCTTAATGACAAGGAAATCATGGTTATCCTGAAACAGACTGAACTATTGTTATCTGTTTCAAATTACTTTTGCCATATCGTTATGAAACACTGAAAATGATGCAACCTGCAGAAATACTCAGGCATATTAACTTTTTTCACTGTGGCCCTGATAGGAACTAATGGAGCAGTAGATGAAAGGAAAAAATTCTGCCCATTTTAAGCAAGTCAAAACCCAATTTTGGGCACTAAAACCAGGAGATAATAAATTCATCAGACAGTAAGAGAGAAGAATTACAATTTCAACTGCTCTTTTCTTAAATCAGCTTTTTGGAAAGGGCTTTTAAAATGTTACGTTCCTGGCACTTGCACGGATAGACAAAACAAATCGTTTTTTCCTAAAACTAAATAAGGCGAAGGAAATCTGTGCTCTAATGCTCCAAAGCCTTTAAGAGGAGCACATCCAATCTGGAAGGGAGCGCACACCCATCATGTCTGCCGGGAGGCAGCTCAGCACCCACACAGGAGAAGACCGAGACAGATGCTCCAATGTGGATTTTGAAGCAGACCAGGCAGCTGCTCACCATAGTGAGCTGACCAGAGTGAGCACCCACACCACAGACCTTGGTAGAGAGCCCTGGCTGATGAGAATGCACTTCTCATGTTTCCAGGAGCATTCCAAGACTGAGAGGAGCTTAGTGACTGATCTGCTCCTACCCTGCTTGTCTGTCTATGCTCCTGTGGTGTGATGGCACTTTGGTCCAGAGCTGCATCCCTCTGGCCATGGCATGACCCACTAGCGTCCCATCCTCTTCAAGTGGCCCCAAAAGGTTGGTTGTGATTTTTGAATTCTTCTACAAGGTAGGGCGTGGAAAAAAGAGGAATCACAGAGAGGGACATGGGGAGTCCCCCATGACCAGCCATCACAGAGATCCCATCCATGGCAAGCACTGTGCTGCTGTTAAGGGCGAAGGTCAGCAATGCAGCAACAAACCTTTACAAGCCCTAAAACACTTCAGTATTCATCAGTTTTATTTAATCCTTGGGGCAAATCATTCACAGTACCAACAAAAGTTTAATTCTCCAGCCTGGGCAGCCCCGACTCTGCCAAAACTTCCCTATTTAAATCGTATCTTCACACAGAAGTCTGGAGAGACACATTTCCTCCCAGAGCAACACCACGCTTTGGGACAACACAACTGAGCTGAATTTCACATCCAAACAATCCACCATCCAGCTGCAGCCTGTGTTTGAGCTCAAAGACAGAACCATCTAACAAACAGCTAAAGAGCCATGGGGGAATGAGGAGTGCTTGGAAAGCTGTCAGACATATGGATACATGGAGCGTGTGTTTTGAGAAAATACAAAAACACCTTGAGAGACCTTCAGCCACTTCCTGACCTTCCCTTTTCTAATGTTTCTCGGAGGCTCAGCGTACATTTTTCAGGAATTTCCATTGTCCAAATAACTTTCAGAAAAATGCTGAAGCTTTGGTCTGCCACAGAGCATTCCAGAGGAAGTCAACTGCCCATCTTACTGCTCCCAAATGGCTGCAGGAGAAACACGTCCCACGCAAGAGATTAGCAACCTCTCAGCTGACTTTACATCACTTTGCAAGATCTAGTTCTTCCTCTACCAAAAATAACCGCAAATCGGGATGTCTGGCTGACTGAAGTGCTGTGGGATCTTGGACCACGCCACAGATATTTATTTAGTGTATTATGGGAGTTGAGAGAAATACTTCTGCTGTCAAACACTGGACATGTTGCTTTGCTCTGTGAATTCCAACATCCTGAAGATGGAGAAAGTAAAACACAAGTGGATAAAGTGGGAACAGTCCCCAAAACAGGCTGTCAAGGAGCACCTGAGCAATGAACTACAGAAGGAAACCAGTCTCCCAGAAGTAACCTGTGCTGCACATCCCCTGTGTCCTCCAGGATGTCAGCTGCTCTCATGCTCAGGCACTTCCTTCCCACCAGGACACGGGGTCTGCTGACCTACAGATTGGGTCAAACACCTATATGGGCCATTCACTTAAGTGTTGGCTCAATGACCCTTATATGGGTCACTTCCAACCCAGAATATTGTGATTCTGTGATAATCTTTGCTAATTATGGTGATTCCACTCTAAAGGCAGGATTACAATTTCTGGGATCTGGAAAGATAATTATATAAAGAAAAGTATTTAAAACACTGAACTGTATTTATAGGAGTTTTCAAACCATTGTAAGCATTATATAATTCGCTTGAAATTGGTTTGCACAGGTCATCCACCAAATACTTGAAGGCCTGCTCAATCTACATGATACCAAATCAAGCAATATCTAGTAACTCATCCTACAGAGAAGTTAAGGAAGAGATCATCACATTTGCAAGAAAAAAGGGTGTATTTCTTTACCTATAAAGTTAACGAATGCAAAAATCAAAGGGGTTTTTCATTTTTATGTCATTCATAATAAAAACCCTCATTCTGACATGCCTGGGATAGATATAGGATATAAGAAAGTAGTGATTTATGCAAATTCAAGGAAGAGTAAAATTCTATGGCCCAAGACATGAGGTTACAAATTAGTATGAGGTTTTGTGCAGGACAGCAAACCACCTCACATCTCCAGAGCGCAGGAAACATCACTGCATTATGAAATGACAGCATGACCCCCCCCATTGCTGCAAGCATGGCACAGGAGCAGGCAGACATCACTCCAGGATGCCTCACCACAACATGAGATCAGTGCCATGAAATGTCTGGTGGATGCTTCTATCTGAAGAATTATGTAGTTAGCCAAAAAAAAATGAGACAGGATAGCAGATTGTGTAGATGAATTGGCGGATAAAGCTAAACAAAAATGACGTATGGTATCTGTGAGTGAAATTAATGGACAATATAAAAATGACACATTTTGAACTGAGGAAATTATTCAGCTTTTGCCATTCTTTCATGCCTACAGTTAAAGGTACTGTAATCTAACTGAAAAACAGAGACAGGTCATTCAAATGAATAAATCATGCCAGAAAATGATTCAGCTTCCCTTATTATTATTTTTTTTCCTTTCCCTTTTTAACTGAAGTCCTTAAGACTTGGCCCTTGGGAAGCCCACAGAACCCAGTGTATTGTCCTGACCAGCCACTCCAGCAAAAGGGAAAAAAGTTATCTCTTCTTTCATCTCGTAATTGAAAATCTGGGAGGGGAAGTGGTGGGAAAGCAGAGCACTGTACAAAGGCATCCATCATATTCCCAGGTCAGCTTTTTGCTAGGCTGCTAATGAAGGCAGTGGACTGAAGACACTGTGGCATTTGTTTTGCCCTTCCAGTTTTTCTGTTTGCTTTGTGGGGAGGAAGATCTGAGCCCCGACTGCTAACTGAGATGTTCTGAGTGCAGCCAAGCCCCCTCTCCCAGCAATAACAGATGCTCCAGCTCACCCTCCTTCCTACACTCGCATCCATCCAATATTTTCATGCCCTCTCTACGTGCATTTGGAAACTTGAAATAAAATCCAATGCAAACTTTGAGAGGAGGCATTTGGACTGCAGCTCCCACCAGGGAGGTTTGCTTTAGGACCACATGAATATTCCTTTGCTCACTGTTTTATCTGTTTCCCTGGTAGTCCTCTGTAAAGAATATTAAACAAACAGGTCTTTACAGCTCAAAAGCCCAGGAGAGAATGTTGACCCTGCGGAAGAAACCTGGTTTTATCCATTTTTACCCCATTTTCATCCCCTTAGACTAAAGTTGCATATACAAGGCTAAGGATTCATTTGGCCTACAAAGCCATCATTAATGATTATTATATCAATCCATGCTAAATATGTTCTCCTCTTTAGCTCAATTTTAGAAAATATTTTAAAGGAATTTCAGGACATAAAACATGTATAGTTAACAGCCAGATATGTGGAAGCATCGCCTTTAGAAAGGAATTTTCTCAGCTGTTGACACTGCTCCAGAAAAATAATAAAATATTTATTCTAAGGTTATAAACTAACATATGCTATGTCTCCTCTACCAGCTTTCCAAAGATGCCCCTACAGTAACATCTGTTGTTCCAAGGATAATTCCTAACTGAAATAATGGATCCAAGCCCTGTTCTTATGCCTCTTTACTCAGTCAAAGGTAGAGAATGTCCCTGTAAACAGGGTGAATGTTAAGCCAATACAGGGAAACCTCAGTTGCTGTCTTTTTGTGCTCCCCTCTCTCATTCCCCACCTGCCACAGCTGCTGCATTTCCATATATTCAATACCTTTATTAAATAGATAAATAAATTTAAGCCAATGGATGATGACAAGATATAAAAAAGCAGCATTTATTATATCTTGTGGTTTCCCTGAGTTATCCTTCTGATTTGGGCTGTCCTGGGAGCTGCACATAAGGAAAATGGAGCATCTGAAATTTCTTGCCAGTGACTACAAGGAAAGTGTTGGTTTTGTTCTCTTATGAAGAAAGGGGGAAATGTTCTGAAGCTTTCTCTCCAGGCTAAAATCCAAACCATTTACAAGACTCAGGAGCATGAAAGCTTGCAGATAATCAGCAGGACTGACGCCAGTTCAATCAAAGCAAACCAGTAACAGCAACTGGGAGGAGTGCAGATGATGCAGCATCCTTCTGTATAGAAAAAAAAATCCTTTTTGATATGCAACAGTTAAATAATTTAACTATTTCTAGTTACTGTTATTATTCCTCAGTTAGTCAGTTTTGGCTATTATGTAGCACTAATCTCTTCTGTTTCTGAAGTTTGCCTTTTGGAGAAAAAAAAAGGCAACTTCAAAACATGCAAAAATTAATGAAACCCATATGTGGGATACTGTCATTATTCCATGTTTATAAGGGGATCAGGTTATGTTAAATGGGCTTATTTAATGCAGAAGCATAAGAAAAAATACCCAACAAAAGATCTGAAAGCTATTGGAAGCAAAATATTTTCTTTGTTAACCCAAACAGCCAGTAACAAGCAAAAAAGGCACAATTTAAACTAAAAGCCAATATACATTTTGGTGCAACTTTGTTTACAGCTTTTCTGACAGCTTATAAAGTTCTCCTACGCAGAGAAACATCTTCTAGATAGATTTTACCCTTTTGACTCTTTTCACTCCCCCTATTGTATTTAAGCTGTGACAACCTAAAAATCAATGGCTTATGGAAACATCTGTTGACACAGGCACACGATTTATACTTTTTTCAACAGCTGTTGTTATTTTATGCCTTTTATTTTTGGCTAAGTCCATTGGTAAGACTGGAAGAAAATATAAGTTGGGCTCCTTTCCTGCCTTTGGTCTCTCTTTAGCGGCTGCAGTCGGCACCTTGTTCCCTCCCCTGTACTGGGAGTTTGGGAGGGGGGGAAAGGCTGACTGTCCCCAAAGTCTGATCTTGCTCACAAGCCTCAGACAAAAAATAAAGGAAATACAACTCCCAAATGGGCACCTCTGTTATCTTGCTTACCTGATTACTGGCTTAAAATACCCCCTGCTGTAGCTGCTTTCTGCCCTGCACGGGGGACTAAAACACACTTCACTACCCATCTCTCAATCTCCCATTTCCACTTCCAACAGCACTCCACAATACACCCCAGGTTTGCCTTGCCTCCCCCTCCTGCTATTTCATTGCTGGGATCCAGACATCTGTTGACATTCCCCATAAAAGATAACGCACAATATATTTTAAGAGCCAACCTGCCAAAAGCTATTTGATGCTTCAGACAGCACAACTTACCAGACAGAGCACACACATTGCTCGCAATAAGACATGCATAAAAACAGAATGTACTTTTCTTGGGAGTCTAATGCTTACCTAACACAAAAAAAAAAACCAAAAAAAAAACACCCACAACAAACTAAACCAAAATATCCTATTTTCAACATTTAATTCAGCTGCTACTTGAAACAAAATGTTCCTATCTAAATTCCATTTTCTTGAAACAGAAGAAAACAACTTATAAAGCTTTTAAAGTGCTCCAATTTTTTTCAGTGTACATTCAAACTTGTCATAAGCCAGAGAAAGCCAATACCTCGAGCACAGATTTCCCCCCCCCTGCTCTTTTTAACAGAGAAGACTTGTTTAATCTTACCTTCAAACTTCTTATTGCTCTGCCATGCACTCCTAGAGCCTCTGTCGGTTGTGCCAACCCTTGCCCAAAAGGATAGTAATAAAAAAAGCCAGTTTAAACAGAAACTGCTTATCTAAAGGAGGGAGAACTCCAGGTTTGTAAGTGGAGGAGATATTTCAGCATTAAAGAATTCTAGGAGCTACTCCAAGACACAGATTTTTGTTGTCTGGTGCACTGTAAGGATTTAAAGCCCAGAAAGAAGCTTTTTATTTAGTCTATATACGTAGATTTATAAAAAAAAGCAGAGGATTCATCTACAGCTTTCTGGGTGCTTTCTGCATTGTTTACAACACACAAAGTAAAGCTCAGCTTCTTCGAAGACAGAAAGCAAGAAATGAAGTTTTGACAAGCAAAATCAAACACTGTCCCCCACATACCCAGCCACGAACAAAAAGGCCTTTTGAGGTTTCCCTCCACATCTCCTCAGAACAGATTTAAAACCAAAATTTGCAGAATACCCTAAAACCTATTTCAGCCCCTGCTGCAGGGAGCAAAGGGCTTTCTCTCTCCCCTTACCTTTGTAACACCATGGGACCCCAACTACAGTCATGTCTCTCGAGTCATCTGAAGGTAGGAATATCTAGACGTGATTTAAGCAACCCTCCTTTTCTTTTAAAAGGCTCAAAAAGGTATATTACTGCTCTATTTTACCCCTTGCATGCAGGCATTTGAAGCTAAAACTTATCTACCTCCTCCTGGGCAAGCAGGTCTGTAAGTATTTCCTCAGCTCGGTGAGTTAAAGATAAAAATAACAGTGGAACAAAACACTAAGAAACCCTTCTTTAATCTCAGATTTTAACAGCCCACCCCTGTGTCCATGCCTTTGATAAGAATCAGTGTGATCTGCACTATATTATTTTGGAGGAGCAGAAGAGATTTCTACGCTCCTAAACGTAAGATCTCAGATTGAAACCAACGTTTCAGAGAACTGCACCTCCAGCCTTTGAAAATGTGTACTTTGGAAATATTCCTCCCAAACACTTTTAGGCATTTAATGTGTCCAGCTGTGTTAAGAAACCAAGCAAAAGTTCAGAGTCAAGTAAGTCAGGATTATGATCTTTTTGTGATTTATGGAGGTAAGCACAGACTCAGACAGAAGAAAAACAAGTCACTTGATGCTAAGCAGACTCAGTACCAGGGCTCAGACTAATGAGTGAGTGAGGGCGAGGCTTCACGTTTCTGCCTCTTATCTCACCAGCTGGAAGGGCACGAGGAGGGAGAACACAGCCAGCTGGTACAAGATAGGCAGACCCAGCACCTTGGTACTTGCAAACACAGTACTGGTGTTTGAGTAGAGAAGATGGAAATGCTCCAAGAGAGGGAGGCACATGGTATTTGACAAAGCTGAGGGTAAGAATATGCCCCCAAACAACTAAGTCCATAAATAAGGAGAAACTACTATTAAGTGGCTGTAATGGGATCAGGGTATATACATCAAGCAAAATCTTTAGGGAGAAAGAATATCTAACCAGGCTGAGAAAACCATAAGCCAAGCATCAGACCTTCTGCAGATCTGAAAGGTGAGCTGCATAACTCAGATTAAATACAGGCTAGCAACAATTTTCCTCCATTTCAAACTACACAAACAGATGAAAAAGCAAACAAGGTAACCCAAAAATATTGGCCCTCTCTTTTGGATTAGTCTCTTGGGCATAGCTACCACCTCCATTTTCACTGAGTACATCACTGGCACTGAGATGATAAACACAGTAAGCAAGAAGGGAGGGAGCAGCTAAATTCACCACTGCTTAAGAGAAAATCAGAAAGTTGGCTACATCAAACACATGCTTATTTAGCCACAAATTTAATGCATAAGAAAAGCAGAAAGAGAAGTGGAAGGAGAACGTTATTAGCTACAAGAGAACAAGTGCAAAAGAAAGGCTGGTTTAGAATTTGCTCCCATCTGCTAATTCCTATACAGCTGATCAAGTATATTTTATCAAACCATTGCAAAACTCTGTCACATTCTTTTTACAGCCTCCATGCTGGGGTTATTCCAAAGCAGAAGTCCAAAACACAGACCACAGCAGTAAAAAAGCTAAACTGGTGATGGAAGGAGGTAAGCGGCAGTGAGACAAAAAACTCTCCTATCCCTCATGTCGACCTGCTCTGGGGTCCCAATAAAAAAGTCACTCCTGCCCATGCTTTATACAGGGCCTGCCATTTGGGGACATCATTTCTTTGGCATGACCAAAATGGATAAATCTCATTTCCTTGAAAGCTTTGATGAATTCGGTACCATGACAGTAAGAACAGCTATGGCTGTTCATGGCCAAATGCAACACCAAGGCACTGCTCTGTCCCTGGGGGGGTTTAATTCTGACTTGCAGCTGCCTCAGCTCAGCCAAACCCACTCCCTCCCATACTTTTACTTTAGATATCACATGCTTGCATACCAAAACACTCGGTCCTACTAAATATTTTAATCACCCACTGCAAAATTAACCGTTTATTCTTATTTCACAGTCCCAAGCCTTAAGACCTCTCCATCTTCACCAATCTACCCTGTACTACTGCAAAGCCAGAGAGCCATCAGGCTGGCTCAGTGTGAGCAAGGATGCTGCCTGGAAAGGCAAACATTTATCGCCCAGGCTTTTATCTCATCTCATGTTTTAACAGCAGTTTGAGCCCACAAACATTCAGCAACGCAGCTTTGGGCCACACAGGGATGTGCACATGACGCTGAGCAGAAACAGCAGAGATGCTGGAAGAAAATTCAGGTTTCCACCTTTGCATGAAAATAGTATAATAAGGGAAGGCAGATAACCTAAAATGGGTGGTGGCAGGGGAAAAGGCTGAGAACAGAAACAAAAACGGAAATCTGTGACAGTATGGCGAAGCTACATCCATTTTGATTCCATGTTTCCACAAAAAAAGTTTTAACACTACTTTTTTTCGTCTTACTTCCACTATTCCTTTCATCCTTTCCTGGAAGATTAAGTCAGAAATGCCATGCCTGGATATTGCTAGAGCCTGCTTCATCAGCAGCCAAGATTCCCTGCTCATCGCTCAGATATCTGTCTCTATCTGTCCCACGACTCCCCATAAAACCCCAGAACAAACATATGGGAATGTAGTTATAAATCTATTTCTTGTATTAATGAGGTTTTCCTCTATGGTGGTGTAACTTCCAATGAAGTGCAAAAGAACATAAGTCTACAGAAAGACATAAATGCTGGCTTCTCTACATTGTAGGGGACCAATTCTGGCTTTCAAAATATCAGAATGGAGTTAGATAGGTTCTTTCAGAAGCCTCCATCAAAAACTCCACATTTGGTCTCCCATGTTATCTATCAACCTAATTTCCTCTACATTTAGACCAGGAATTCAGCGTGCAGTAACCATGTCTACTGTACAATAGTAATACCACAAAACTTTAAGAGATTTCAAACACAACAGAAGAACCCATAGAACACAGAGACTGGGCCGTTAAAAACAGCACAGTATTTTCCTTCTAAATGTACAATATTCAATGCCAGCATTCCTTTGCTACAGTAGCAGCCTTATGCATCCCTTATTTTATGGATCCATACATTCATGACTGCATAAAAAATGAATGTATCTAATCACCTGAAGAGGACTTAAAACCTAGTATTTTCTATACTGGAAATCCTTTAGGTCTGTATTTTACAAACTGGTAAAATCATGCAGTCCTGTTCCTTAGAAGGGCCTCTGAAAGCTACTTTAATACAGTGATGTTAAATAATTTGTATAAGTGAACCCCTTTGTCCGAAACAAGCCAAAAGTGAGCACTGGAGAAGATCTGTAATTATTAAACACTTGTCCCTAATCTGATCCATCACAGAACTACAGCAAGAATATACACACAAGTCAGCCTTCAAGGCAACAGTGTTTGCAGACGGATAAATAAAACTCCAGGTAGCTCTTGATGCCTTTAACAATGACTGGGAAAAAACAGAGGGATAAGCTTCCTTTGCAGCTGACACTGGGAGGATGGCAGAGCCAGATGTTTTATTAGAGAAAATTAGGAAATGATGAAAAACCAGAGTATCAGGCAGCAATCTCTGCCTGCAGTGGCTGAAGGGGAAGGCGCAGGGGAGGAGGATTAACTCACCATCTCCAGAGATGAGCGTGGGCTGGCACAAGCCCCGTGGCCACGGCGAGCTGCGGGGGCGGTGCGGGCGCCTTCATTTGCCCCGTCCTGCCGCAGCCTCACGCAGAGCCAGACCTGGGAGCAGCATCCCTGCGCTGAGCCGGGGATTTGGCTCGGTGTCTGCGTTCCTGCTTCCCTCGCTAACATCCATGAATCCTGTGACTGAGCTTGGAAACTACTGTCCCAGGCTGAGGATTATCAGCATTCGGGAGTAAAAGGCATCGGAACTGCGGCACCCAGAGAAATCAAGTGCAGGACAAAAAAAACCTTCCACAGTAGTTGTATAAATGCCTTCCTGCCACAGATTTCAAAGGCCAAACAAGAATCTCAGCTTGGTTTTAATTCCTTTTACTTTTCTTCCTCCCCACCGCTTTTATTCTTGCTCCCCGCAGTCTGTGCAGCGATGCCCAGAACAGACAGTGAAACCCGAGGTGATGTATCCTGCACAGTGATGAATTCACTCAGGGCTGACCATCTGACACAATTTCCTCCCAGATCTCAAAGTCTCTGCTTTGAGCCTGCTGGGCAGACACAGGATGCTTGTGGGTGTGAGAAAGGGCTTGGCAGATGACTAGCCCAAAGCCATGACCTGATGGGGGGGTGTGTGTCATCCTTTAGCCCTAATGCCAGGCTTAGGGCAGGCTCCCTTTTGGCTGAGTTTTTCCATATTTACTGTAGTTACAGGACAACATTGACAAAGAGAGAGTTACACAAGTGATTTTAAAGAGGCAGGGTGATGACACAGCCTATTGTTAAGGCTGCACTTTCCACCACCAGACCTGGCTTCCATTTGTTTCCAACACTTCAGCCACTTGCTCTGAAATTGTCCATGCTGTTGGGAAGCTTCCCACACTGTTCTGCAGGCCCTTTGGAAAACAGGGATTTGTAACTGCCATCCCATAGTACAAACATATATACACACGCAAATGGAGAAAATGGACTTCAGTGCGCACAGACAATCTGAATCTTGGCAGATCTTCAGAGTGAGCAGATTGTTAAAATAATTAATTCCTAAGAAAATAAATTGGAGCTCAGAAAACTAAAATGACCCCTTGTCTTGGGTCACCAACAGTGCTCAGTAGTTTTGAGCCACGGAGCATTTCTCTACCACTTGATCTGACCAACAGCTGGCACTGGCACTAGAAGTGGATGCCACTGTACCCTTGAACAGAATTTTCTCCATTTATCTGCTGACCTCAAAAAAGAGAAACATGAAAGACTTCAGTCATGAAGGGAAAAAAAAAAATCTCTGGATCCTTCATACCTACTCTCCATCCAAACACTTATCTCAGTGCCATGTCGGTCTCTCATCTCTCCCACAAGCCCTTTTCCAGCCAGTCTAGTGCATTCCCTCTTCCCACCTTTTTCTCCTGCAGTCCTGCTGCCATCCCAGTCCCCTCCCTTTGTACATCCTGCCAGGCTCCAGCCAAGCTGTTCCCTCCTCTTCTCCCTGTTCAGCAAAGCACAAACCTGGGGGCCTACAAGCCAAAACCAATGGGCAACAACAGACCCGAGGCTCTGTCTGACAGAGCATCATCTATCTTATCTGTAACAACTCCCCAGGAAGGAGGTTTCCTAGCCTCCCTAGGTGGTCTTGCAACAGTTTTATGATGATAGCAGGATGTTTTCTCAACATCCAGCTTAAATCATCCTGGCAAATTAGCAAATGAGTAAATTAAGGTGCCATGGATATCCGGGACTTTAATAACGACTATTACATGCTGGCAGACTGCTAGATTGCACAGCGGTTTTCTTTTTGTTGCACTGAATAAATTTAGTTCTTTCAATCTCTTCTCACATTTCTTAATCCCTTCTCGTTGTTTCCTTCTGGACACTCTCCAATACATCCATGTCCTCCTCAGAGCAGGGCACCCCAAACTGGATTTGATGACACTGATGATGGCTCCACAGGGCCACACATGAGTAAGTCACCTCCCGCACCTTATAGAGGACACTCCTTCAATATAACTCAAAACAAGATTTGTCTCTTTTGCAATAGCCTCTTACTGTTGATTCATTTGTAATCCACTAGAAATCCTCAATTTTTTTCTACTCATCCTTCTCCACCTTAAACCTGACTCGGTAAACGTGCATTTTGATTTCTCCTTTACAAATGAATCACCCTCTGGCTTCTTTTATCTCTTATCTGGATGTACTCTCCAATTTCTTAAGGTCACTCTGAACCCTGACCCTATTCTCCCAACCGCCTGCAATCCCTCCCAAGCTGATGTCATCTGAGTGTTATAAACATAGCTCCATCTTCCAAAGCATGACCGAAAATATTGCAAATTTTCCCCCAGAAAGTGACCTTGCTGATATATCACACATTACTGCACTACTTGGATCAGTGGAGAGATGAAAGTGCAAGTTTTGTTTTCCAGCTTCACTGTCTGTGAAGGTATTTAGAAATGCCACATTTATCTAGCATGCTGCAACTTCCAAAAACACAGACATTAATTCCTGTGGTAAAGGTAGAATGCATTAAATTCAATAGGAACTAACTAATAAAATAAAAACATGCAATGGGAAGACTATTTCCCAGTGAACTCCATTCCTGGGGTCAGCCACCTACACTTTCTCACTCACAGGCTTAGACACTCGAAGCCACTGGATGAACCCAGCAGTGCAACCTTATCTATCCTGCCACATGAAGACAAAGATTTAGCAAATAAAGAATCATAACCAATTTCTGGGATCAACAAAAGAGAAGCATATCAGGGTACAGTTCATTTCAAACTGTTGCTTTACTTTTATAATGCTGGAGCCACCAGGTGCCATTTTAAATTATTTTAATGGCGCAGTATGCAGAAGCCAAACCAAATTTCTCATCAGAATTAACGATTATTACATTTTTTTAAACATGCTAAAGTCTAGTTTTAATATATCACATCAAGTGATTATCCCAGCTCTACTCAAGATTCCCAAACTATGCGGGAAGATAAGGACCAGGGAAGTCTCTGGCAGGATGAGCCTACCTTGAAAGGAGCTTAGGAAGTTCTGGTTACTGAGTTTCTATAGCTGTACAGATACAAACTCTGAGAAAACATTCTGGCAATGTAAGAAACACACTTTAAAACCCTATTTTAATTGGAAAAAACATTTTCCCATTATTTTCTCTTCAGTGCTTATAACCCTACAGACTATTATTTTCCTGAACATTTTTCAGCAGCAGCTTTTTCATGATATGCACAAGCGCCTCTCTCAGGCAGAGTCTTCTGAAACAATACAGGGGAAAGTCTGAGAGCCTGTACTATACATGTAATACTGACATCATGAATACAGGTAATTCTAAAAACTCTTCACAATTTTTATTTCTTCAGAACCCAACTCAGGAGTTTTTCCCCTTCTGTTCCCCGTGTGCTCCAGCTACTGTCCTTCAGTCTGACTGCATTATGCAAGTTGCACTTTTTAGCCTCCAAAATATTTTTCGCGTACCTTGTGCATCTGAAAAGCTTTGCACACTGTGCAAAATTCTCACAAACCCCATAAAACAGGAGATAATGCAGTTCCCAAGACCCAAAGCTGCCGACAGCCCTGGTGAGACTGCAAAAATGCCTGCAGCTCCTGACCAGGTGCAAGCAACATTTCTATTTGCAACAAGTTAAGAAAATCACTTTTACTACCCACAAAATGGCTCTGTAATAAGAAGGCAACAAGTACCTGAAAGACTTCTGGCTACAAAAAGAGCCAGCACTAAATAAAGCAGAGACAGGACGTGGCAGGAGATGTACACTGCGCAATGGCTACACGTGTGAATTGAGCTCTATTTATAAGCCCTCCACTCCTTTTTTTTTTTTTTAAATGACCTTAATATAGTGCAGTTGTTATTTTGTTTCTGTTGAACTTAGCAACAGGAAACCCTGTCAGTCCTGCAGCAAACTTTCCATTCCCCTGGCACTCCCATTCCTGCCTCGGAAAAGCCAGATTTCTAAAGAGGTGTTTGAAGAGGTGGGAGGGAGAGGGAGAAGAAAGAACACACACAAAAATCAAAATGCCTGTAAAACATGCAAAATGGAAGCCTAATGCAGTAAGTTTCATTTATATCTGTTTCAAAGGAAAAGGCAATGTCCTAATCTGCATTTTCTAAAGATATCTTAACTCACTACCAGATTCCTAAGTATTGGTCAGGAATACCCTTAATAAGGGGTCAGTAAAAATAAAAAAATCATGAGCATCTTCACACTCACATATTCCAGTAATGACAGACTTCCTTATCAGACAGTACAAATTTTAGCTTGGAAAGTTATTTTCTCTAGTCCCTGGCTAATGCACTGAGCAAACAGCTACAGAAATTAAGCCTTAACTTGTTAAAAACATAATAAACCTGATTTTATTACAAGCTTTGGCAAGACTGTTCTGCTGCTCAAAGAGCTTTATTGCATGATGAGCAAAGATTTTTGGAGCTCCACCCTGCAGTGTGAACTCATCCCACAGTGTTTTCTCTTTTAACAGCTCCGTAATGGTAGGGGAACACACAAACACAGCTGCTCAAAGGCAACGTGCACCAACGCAGGCTGACAGCAAGTTAGCATTTACAAAACACTTCTTCAGGTACAAGTAACATACATAAAATATATCAGCAAACGCAAATCCAGCTAGGAAAGGTCAGACCAAGAAAACAGAGCTCTTGACAAAGCAGAATATGTATTAGGGGTGCTTTAAATCAAAATTCTGTTTATGTCAAGCACAATATACACCTTTTTTAGTCACAGTCCTTAAATATGGCAAAGCACAGGTAATAAAAAACAAAACCAACAGATTCCTGATTCCTGGCATGACGTTTTTACACTGTTTCACCGACATGAACAATATGGGTTTTCACCCCACATTTGATCCCTATATGTCCTCCCATTATTCATTTTTCTTCCAGCTAAGGCACTAACACTCCCAGCTAATGATGCCTTTAGACCTCAGAGTCTGTGCACACACTGACATTCACTCCAGCCATGGTTCCTTCGGCCAAAAACTCTGCAGAAGGACAAAGCACAGGGAAGGATGGAGAGACTCTCCAGGACCACGCAGGCACCAGATGGGTGCAGGGACCTTGAAGGTGCTGCTGGCCCCTCCACAGCATCACCAATCCCAAGTGCATTCCAGGACATGGCTTTTGTCAAATCCTACACAAATCTCGGTACAATCCTGCCCCCCAAACAACCTCTTGGCTCAATCTCTCTGTCACTGGCTGAGAAAACATAAATGTGGCTTAATCCAGTGGTTGAAAATGCAAGGTCTAAAAAAGCCCAGACTATTTTTAAAAGGCTAAAACAACGTCATGGTGATGAAGGCTGTTCAGCAGAGGGTACAGAAAGGAAACCAGCAGGTTTGGTGGTTGGTTACAGCAGCAGTGGCGTGTCTTTAAACAGCACAGCAAGAGACAAGGTGACAACACGTGCACTCACCGCTTCCTCGCGGGCTGCGCTCGCGGTGCCGTCTTTTAGAAAATCCACCTCGTCCTCAGTTTTCATTTCCAGCTTCCCTGTGAAAACAGAGGGCCCCCAAAGGAAATTTAAAACCAAATTTCTTTCAGTGCTACTAATATTTTCCTGTTTACTCAAAACAGTCTCAAAAAAAAAAAAAAAAAAAAAAAGTAATTAAAAAAAAAAAAAAAAGCAAGAAGAAGAAAGGAAAGCCAGGAAAAAGGGCCAAAAAGGAAGGAGTAAGGCGGCGGGGTGGCGGCAGCAGCCCCCCAGCACAGCCCGGTCCTGGCCGCGCACGGCAAGTTGTTCTCCCCAGTGCGGGGACTCGGACTCATCACTCACTTTCCGCCCAGCCGGGGGGGAACGGACCCCTCCCCGCGCGCCCCCGCCCGCGCGCGCCCCCCGCCCCGCCCCGCCCCGCGCCCGCCCCCCCCCGGCCCGGCCCCGCCGAGCCCCTCCCGCGGGGACGGGCCGGGAAAAGCGGGGGGGGGGCCGGGAGCGGGCAGGGACTATATTTCCTGGCACAGCGCGCGCCGGGATCCGCTCCGCCCGCCCCGAGAGTTGTGCCGCGGCCCCGCGCGCGCGCAGGTGGCCGGATGGCGCGGGGGGGGGGGGGGCGGGGCCTGGGGGGGGGGGGGGGGGTCGCGGGCCCGCGCGTGCGCCGGG